>VXBX01002791.1:0-74738 GCA_013400415.1 Scytalopus superciliaris
GAAGAGAAGAGAAGAGAAAAGAGGAGATGTGATGTCTTTGCCAATGCTTAAAGATTCAGGGTGAAGGAAAGATGCTGTATTCGCTGCAGTTTACATTTTGCCTCTTCTACAGACCAATAGGAAAATCTTTGTTCGGTTGCCAGTGGGTACCACGTCTGCTGAAATGTTCCCATGGTGACAGGGCATAGCTGAGCACAGCAGCTGAGATGCACCTCACAGACCTTCCATGGGGCCTGTGGTTACTTGTGAAGGTGATGGAGTGCACAGCAAAAGTATTTCCCTTCTTCAGGAATTCATTCTGCTAGAAGTCAAATGCTCATTTCCTAAAGAAAACTTAAAACTAGGAAAACTACATAAAGGGGGAACAAACACACACAAATTTCACAATATTCCAGTGATACTTGAGGAAACTTGAAAGCCCTCTATAGCTGAGATTCTGTGTTGTGAGTGTCAGCTTTATTTGTATTTCACAATTATTTCTAGATCTAAAATCTAAGACATACTGTCTTCTTTAGCATGAAATGACTTTAATGCATTCACTCTTCTGAATTCAGAATAAAAATGATACTTTGTGGAATATCAGAATTTGAGTGGCTTATACAAACACTTTTGCTCATGTTTAGTTCCTCAGTACCAGAATAGTGTTTGAAACATGTATTTATGATTAAAAATGGTTGTATTTGGATAATTTTTTTCTGTTTTCTTTTTTTTTTTAATTTGAATGTACATGTTTGCTTTGTCAAGATTGATGAGCTGAGAGGAGGGAAAGCTAATGAGAATGTATTTCAAGATGCATGTACTGAGTTTTATGTTTGGTTGTGGTATCTGAACCATGACTCATTCCACAACACTTGTTGGAACAAGATGTTCCTAGGAGAAAGTCATAGGCATTAAACTCTGGGATGTGTTTATACCATAGGTAGGAAAAAAAAAAAATCCTGACCTCCTTGAAGTCGGTCATAACATTTTAGCTTTGCTTCTTTAAGGTATTTTTTGAGCAAAACCAGGAAATTATTGGTTCTGCTACAGCAAATACTGATAAAAATTCATTTTCAATAGTTCAGACTTTTCCACTTACCAACATTGAAATGACATAAAACTGAAAAAAGATACCAACAGAGTGCTAAAGTGATTTTGGAAATGTGTTATGAAACACTGAATGAGTTTGTTTAGTTTGGTGAAAGAGATTTAAAGATGAAATATACTGATCCTTTATAATTAAAAACTTATGTAATTTAGAATAATTTCAAAACTACAAGCATTTGCAGGACTTAGTACTACTTAAATCTTAGTGACATTAAATACCTACAGGTGTTCTGCTGCTTACCCAGCTTAAGATGGTAAACCAATCATCAGATATGGGGTCCAGGGAATTTTTTTTTCCTAATTAGGAAGAATCTCTGTGGAGGCAGAATTTACTTTTTTGGTAGCCTGGATCATCATCGTCTGGGAATTTTTTTTACAATAGTCCAGGAATCTGGTAGGCAAATAATGCTTTCACTTCCTCCTGTTTTCTTCCTGTGGTATGCCATTGTCTTTTGGTCGGTGTCAGGAAGCATTTCCTGGCTCACAGCATCGGCAGATCTGTGGAGTGATGCCATGTGGTCCCCCCGATGCAGCTGCTGTTTGTTTGTGGGCACAGAGGTTAGTTAGGGCCTGCATGCAGCGACTCAGGTGGCTCTGACAGGGCCCTGTCACTGTGCCCTGCTGGATGGAGGATCAGCGTGAACAGGACAACAAAAGTCACATGTCCAGCAGCCTGTTGGGTTCCATTTAACTGAACACATTATCTCCATCCAGAGCTGCTCATGCCATGGTCACAGATGTTGTCTTCACTGGAATGTATCTGAGGGAAGCAGGAGAATTGAATTCAGCCTAGTGCAAAAGTTAGAGAAACCTAAGGCACTGACTTTTTGCAAGTGTTTCTTTCCCCTTTGTGGTCATACAAGACAGCATGCTTGAATTTAAGGGGCTCCTGAAACAAAGGAACCAAAGCCTGTGAGAAATTCCAGGTTTGATGCCTGTCCTGATATTTACCAATCTTTTTTACCCTCATCCCAAAAAAAATCACAGTTTGTTGGAGCAGTATCTTCACTTGTTGTTGAAAAAAATTAATATTTCTCATCCATCATGCTCTTGTCTCATGGAGTATTTGCAGACAACTGTATTGCAGCTACTTAGAATTCAGTCGTAAGGATACTGTCAACTTTTATTTACCAGACCTTGCAACCATATTTCCCAGAAGTTTTAAAGGTTGTGATTTATTAAGCAAGTCTCTGTTAGATGAGTTGGAGAGTCATTCTGCTCAGAAAATGCTCATGAAATCAGAGTTAGCTCACTGCAGCCTGGCAGGTATGTTTAATCCATGCTGTAGCCATAGATGGATGCAGGGCTCAATGTATCCTAATCCAGGCATCACAAAATGATTTGATCTTTATCTTTGCAAAACAACTGATTTGTGTCTATTCTATCAGACACTCAGTCTGACACAGAGAGGAAGATGGACAAACAGATTATACAGGACTCGTTTTGCCCTGAGATCTTATTCTGAGAGGTACAAAGTTGCTGTAATACATCTAATGAAGATGTCTCTTAGTACAAAGTGGTTATAGTCCTCTTTAATTCTCAGATTGGTGAACCTCAGGGGCATCAGTCTGCATTAGACATACAGGTGAGCGGTAGATAACATTCAGAACTATCTTTCCCTTCAGCTAAAGATAGAAATAGGTAGGACAATATCACAGCAAAGGTTATCTTCAATCACTTGCAGAAGATTGAAATATCTGACCTGGTTTTGGTTGGGATAGAGTTAATTTTCTTCCTAGTAGCTGGTATAGTGCTCTGTTTTTGATTTAGGATGAGAATAATGATAATACATGGAAGTTTCAGTTGTATGTAAGCAGTGTTTACACTAAATCAAGGACTTTTCAGCTTCTTACCCCACACTACTGATGAGTAGGCTGGGTGAGCACAGGAAGTTGGGAGGGAACACAGCTGGGACAGCTGACCCCCGCTGACCAAAGGGATACTCCATACCATATAGCATCATGCTCAGTATATAAACCAGGCTGATGATCATAATGATGGCATCTGTTTTCATAAGTCATTGTTAGGCTGAACTCCTGCCTGTCCATGGAAAGTGGTGAATAAATTCCTTGTTTTCCTTTGCTTGCATGTGCAGCTTTTCCTGTCTTAAATTATCTTTATCTCAAAACATGAGTTGACTCCCTTTTGCTCTTCCAATTCTCTCCCAATCCTGTTGCAGGAGAAGGGAACAAATGGCTCTGAGGGGCTTGGTTAAGCTAAGGTCAAACCATGACACCATCCTGTTCATCCTTTTCAGAGCTCCTCTTTGAACAGTAAAAGAAACCAAATAATTAATCACAAGCAAAATCGTGCCTTTTGCTTCCCTTTAGGAGGTGATCAGGTGCAGAGAGTCCTGACCTTTGTGTCTGTTTAGTGTGGAGAAATGTGCCTTCATGCTGAAACGCAGGCATCGTTTCTGCTCAACTTTGCAGTGGAATTTAACAACCATCTTGAGCTGAAAAAACACACAAGGACTTTCAGGATCAAACTTATTATGCATTCAGTATCCATCTGCTGCTTCCTTGTTCTGTATCCCATTAACAAATGCTAAGCTGCAGATTGTTTTTCACATAGTAATGAGCTGCATAAGTATGTAAACAAAACAAAAGTTATATATTTCTGCTAGAACGAGTGCCAAGAACACCTCCTGTTGCAACACTACTAATGACAGGATAGCAACAGTGAAATAAAGAGAGTAATTTGTAGTATTCCCAGGTCAGCTGCACACATGATTTCTCCAAAATAAGCAAGTGAGGAATTTATTCCATACTTCCAATGCACGAGATTCATTCCTGCTTTAATTGCAGTAGCCTCAGTGGATCTGTATCATGGTAGAATTTGGCTTTGCAGTTGCAAATCTTCCTACAGATGGCTGTGAAAAAAGGTGACCAGCATAAATAATATCATTATCCCAATTAACTGGAATGGATTAATTCATCCATCCATTTTCCAAACAATTATCTCCAATTAAAATAATTGCCTGGATAACATTCCATTGCTAGATCCCTGGGTGCAACAGAGATTTATAAATAGCATTTTACTCATATGCCAGCACAACCACCAATACCTGGCAGTAGGGAAACACATTTCAATCTGTTATAGTTCAATGTAAGGACAGAGGAAGGTTTGGAATGTCTCTAAGAAATACAGGCTTACGTATTAATATTTGTATAAGCATAAGGTTACTGTGGAACAGAGCTTCAGTTGTTGCAGAATGCAAGGCGACGGTGCCTGCTGTAAAGCCTGACATTTCTGAGCAAGCACAGATGCATATGAAGAGCACAAGGAAACCATGAGATAATATCAGTAGCTATATCAGCCTCTCACCATTGTGTATTTTTGTGGCATCTCAGTAGTGGATGTTTTTTCAACCACATCTCTGAAGGTAGCTGGCTCTGTTGATGCTTACAGATTGATCCTCCCAGCTGTGAAAGTGATAAAAAGTCTGATGACACCTGTCTGAAAATGTAAAACATGGGCAGAGGAGCCTGACACCACAGATTGACCAGAGGCAAGATTCGGCTTTGTGATCATGATTAGAAGATGATGGGTGTGACAGGGATGGCTTGGAAAGGCAGTTTCTGAAACTGCATGTGAAGTGTGAGAAAGATATAGAGTAGTAATTTATAGAAAGGGATAATAAGCTCAAATGAGCTGGGTTAGAGGAGGATGCCTGTAGCCACAGTATAGCATCTGTTAAATCCACAGAAAAGGCTGTTCTAATATAATGTGAGAGTATACTTAGACATATGCATAGATGGAGATATAAAACTGTGTCTAAGAGATGTGTTGTACAGAAAATATGCAAAATTCAAGCATCACTTGGCTCTGGAAACATTACATTCAGAGCTGAATAGGATACTCAAATTACTTTGGCTGCTTAATCACTCAGTACAGTAGCTGGTACATATTTAAGAAAATGAGGTGGGAGAATTGGTTATGGCAAAGACTACAGGAACAGTGTTAGTTGTTCTTGGGGTTTGTTGCTTAGTAGGGATCAGGTAGCCAATCACAGAATCATGGAATATCCAGAGATGAAAGGGACTCACAAGTCCAACTGCTGGCTCTGCACAGGACACCCCAAGAATCACACCATGTGCCTGAGAGTATAGTCCAAATGCTTCTTGAAGTGTCAGGCTTTGGGCTGTGATCACTTCCCTGGGGAACCTGTTCCAGCATTCAACCATCCACTGCATGAAAAAGCTTTTCCTGACATCCAAACTAAACCTCCCCTGACTCAGTGTTATGCCATTTTCTTGAGTCTTGTCACTAGTCATGAGAGTGAAGCCCTTTGTTTCCCCTCATGAAGATACTGAAGATCACAAGAATTCCCCTCAGTCTCTTCTTCTCTAAGCTGAACAAAGTGAGTGACCTCAGACACTCCTCATACAGCTTCTCCTCCAGAGCCTTCATCATCCTCATGGTCCTTCTTTGGTCACTCTCTAACAGCGTAATGTCTTTTTGGTATTCTGGTGCCCCAAATTGCACGCAGGACTCAAGGTGAGACCACACCAGTGCAGAGCAGAGCAGGACAGTCTTCTCCCTCAAGCAGCTGGTGGTGCTTTGCCTGATGCCCCCCAGGACATGGCTGGCCACGAAGAGAAACAAAACCTGCAAATGAGGAAAAAAATAATTTTGTTTTGCCAGAATAGATTTGTTTGTTGTTTATGAAATTAAATTCCAAACCAGAACAGAAAGTGTTAATTGACTCATAGCTAAAGAGAAGAGAGGAATGAAGGGGGCAGTTTCACCAAGAATGGAACTGACAAAACTTAGGGGCAGTTGTATCAGAAGTCCTGGCTAAAATTTTTTATCTGCCTGAGGAAAAAGAACCACCTTGAACTGAAAAGGGCTAGCACCTTTTGCTTGGTGACATTTTGGTTTTCCTAGAGACCCCTCATTGTCTACATCAGGTATTAAAAGCACTTAAGCTTCAGGTTTGAAGTCTTAACTGCTCAGACAGAAGAATGAGAAACATATTCAACCAGTGTGAAGGAACTGCAGATAAGGACACAAACTTCAACATATCCCATGCTGTGGTGACTAGAGCATTCTTTTGATGGGTAGAAGGCTCCAATTCACATCTTTGCTCATAAACAAAGTTCAAATAATGATTAAATTAACACAGCACATCTGTGGAGGGTGACAGAAGTGAATTCACATCTCTTCAGATGGAGCAAAGCAGGACACAGAGGAGGTGCTCAAAAGCAGTGATGTTCAAAAGGCAGACTGTTGATTTCTTCTATAGTTTCAGAAAGACAGTCACAAACCCAGCCTGACATAAAGCTGATATCTATTTCAGGGCAGCTGATACTATACTTTTGTGCCATTGCTATTACATTTTCCTGGGAATATATCAAATAAATCCCTGTTATAAATCGAACATTTTTTCAGACCCTTGAAAAATATTAAAATATTAATACCCTTAACCTAGAAACTTGTTAGGAATATGAATAAAGGTACAGCATTTTCATTAAATTTTGTACACCAGCAGCACTGGTGAGTAGGAAAATGCCTATTGGAATTTCAGCAGTTTAATATGATGCTAGTCAAATCTTTGTCTTTCATGCTGGGTTTGCTGCAAGCAGCTGTTGTATGTGCCCAGTCACATTGTTTGAGATAACCTCACTGAGTCTCCTAAAATCTTGATTGATTCCACCAGCATTTAATCAGTTTTGGATTGTTTGGATCAGTTAGATCAATGGTTCTCCACCAAGCCTAAGTCAATCAGATTTTAAGATATTTGACCAAAATTGCTCAGGACAGAAGAAAAGAAGACACAGAATCAGGGGTATCTGTTTAAAGACTCTCAGTAGGGCTGTGAGCCTGGTAATTCAGTAATCAAAATAGGTGTTTTTTTTTTTTCCCCCAGAGAAATTGACATTTCTATCATGCACAATGAAAGTGAAGATATTTGGTTTTTTGAGAACAAAATAACTTTTATCACATTAAACTGAGGGAGATTAATTACTGGGTTAATTTACTTATCTTTTTATTTTCCTTACATAGAGACATAGCACAAATAATCCTTCATAAGATATCAAAAGCTTTAAGAAGACAGTCATATATTTTGAATAAAAAAGCTGACCAAAAAGTAGCAAATACCTTTATGGAAGAAAGAGAAAACATGACACACAGGTAGCTTGCCCATCTAAATTAAACTTTGGGATAAATTTTGAAAAGGGATTCAAGGAGTGGAGGTAAGTGGAATCAGATGTGTTATTGCATTGCCAAAGATAACAAACCCTTAACTCATATTTTTGTTTGTAGTTCCCATTTTAGAAGAATATGCATTGCTTCTTAAATGAGCTACCATCTCTCAAGCTTTTATTTCTTATATCATTGCTAAAGAATTGGAAGTCTCTTTTCTTTTCAATAATTTTATATTATAATTTTACACACATATGTGTAATGTGTATTTTGTGTTCTAATAAGCAGCACAGATTAGCTCTTTAGGAACAGCAGGTTTCATGCTTTTTCAAGAGTAACTAGCCATTTCTAAGAGTATTATCTTGTGCTTGGGTCAGGTAAAAGAAAATCTTTGGCACCATTATAACATCACTTCCCAAAGGAAAAATCATGATGTCTGTGATAAAAACATGAGGAGACCTCTGAAAGATCCAGGATTAAGACGAACCATACCAAAAGGCCAGTATGGCCCTTTCCTGATGACTTAGTTCTCTTGTAGTTCTGAAAGTAGGAATGTCTTCATTCTTTAAAAAAAATTTTCCATTCTAATTTACAACATAATTTTACAACATATTACTGAGAAATCATTTGGAAAATGTGTTTGGAAACATATGGTGGCATTGGGTAACTGTCAGGTATTTAAATAGAGAAAATGAATGTTTCACATACACCTGCAAGGGTGGGAAATAGTCCCAGTTTGTCTTATTTATCATTGCATTCTGCATCACCTGACATCATGAGCTTGAGTTAAACCTTTGGAGATTGACTGTGTTTGCAAAATTTTTTCTCCTGATTTCTGTAAAAAGGCCTAAAGTCCCAAAGTGCCTTTATGATAGTAAGATCAAGATTATATATTCACTTCCTAGTTCCTTTTTACCTCACTCAGAAAGGAGGAATGGTTGTATGGTTTTTTCACAAAAGGCATTGGATAGTTCTATACTCTCCTTTCTTCCACAGTATTTCTTCTGCTTGAAGAGAACAGGAACCACCACAGAATTCATCATCCTTTTGCCTGATCCAGGATTCTTCTGAGTCTGTTACTAGTTACCCAGAGTACTTTTCTCTAAAAACACTGTCTTTTTACCTTCCCCAAAGGCCTTATTTTCTTTCTTAATGGAGAATAATATAGCTAATTTTAAAGACAGAGTTACCAATTTATATTTAAAGCCTTAACTTTGGTATCGCCACTGTGCCACCACAAAAGACAGGCAGGTTATCCACTCCCACCCGCCTTAATAAGTGTATTTATTATTAGCTACTGCCAGCAAGGTCCACTTATGTCCATGGGAGGGCTGCAAGAATTAGTCCTGTTATGCCTTGTCAATAAGCACTATCTTGCAGCTCCCTCTCTATCAACCTTTATGGTTCCTCCCATTTCTGCTTTGTATTGCTCACATCTCTTCTATGCCCATGCATAGTTTAAAGACATGAAAAACTGACTATGAACATAAGCCATTTCTCTCTTAAGTCAACTTTAAAATCTAACGTGCTGTTCTAACAAGTTATCTCTGTCAGAAAATTCAGGATTATAATGTTGTTGTAGTACAGTGTTATTACTGGTAATGAATGGCTGGATGGGAAAGCATTTCATCGTGTCAGAATCACCGAAGTTTAAACGAAATATAAGAAGGCTTGGAAAAGAGCAATAAGAAGAAACTCATCTTTCCTGTATACCCTGGGAAAGAAGATTGCTTTAAAGAGCCTATCTCATGGTCATAGTCCTTTTCTGGAAAGTTGCTCTGACCCTGTGTTGTTCCCAAAGGCTAATGATTTGCTGCAGAACTACTCCATGCTGATACTAAATGCCCATCCATTTTCCTTGTTATGCCACTCATGGGAGACTGGGAATGCAGAAGCATACAGCATCTATAATCCTGCACACAGAGTTTAGGTGGCAACTGAAAAAAGTAAAAAGATTTTTCTTCTTATATCCTCATCTAAGCAGCTGGAGAGAGTCAAAATCCAGTCCTGCACAGATTTAGTGAATTGGAGAGAAATGACAGCTGTTGTCATGGTGGAGAAGGTACAAGTGGTCTCCAAACCTAGGAGGTGATTGTCTGTGCTTTGCACAGCTGTGAGCAGCAACAGAGAGAACAGGATGTCACTCCTGATCTCTAGATGCTTTCAACCATTTTTAGAGAACCTGAAACACTAGAATAACCTCAAACAAGCAAAAGATCAAACAGCAGCAAATTTTCTATCTCTGAGTAAAAACCAATTACAATGACAACAAAAAAATTGGGAGTAGTGAAGCAGAGAGTGTAGAAGATGGCACCTCCTTCAAAATGACCCTTTTGTATAAAAGAAACCTCTTTTAAACACCCCTGAAAATAATGAGCTACAAGCTGCAATTAGCATGAAAAGTAGAGTTATTGCAGAGAAAGGTTTGAAACAAGTGCCAAAGCAAGATGAACTTTGTAAAAGGATCCTGTCAGAAGCCCTTGTTTTTCTTAGACTGAAGAGTTTCTGGCTAAAATTTCTTGCTCTGCATTGCAAGGAGACTGATCAGAGGAGTTATGGCAAGATCATTATCAGTCAAGTTAAGTTTCAATGGGAAATAACACCTTGCTTACTTGTTTGGGTTGTGAACAACACCTCAGTCAACGTGTTCTGGACCTTTTCTGTTGTGAGTCAGTGGCACAAGCCCCTGGGGTGCTGCTCTGAACTGCAGTGCAATTGTGCCCATTACTGGGCTGTCATTAAACAAATATAGGAAGTTCTTTGAGGGAACTGGTAGATGGCAAAGTATATCTAAAAACTGAAATTCCAAGTAAAAAGCAAGGACTTTAACTGCAAAGTCCTGATTCTGAGGTATAACATGAAAGAATGGAAAATTATTTTGAAGCATTGGGCTAAAAACAGCATCTTAGCACAATTTGGCATATCATGCTGATATGTAGGAGGGAGCTGCTTGGTCAATCTGACAAAAATTTCAGTACAGTGTTGGAGCCCTAGCACGCAATTGTATTCTTATCCTAAATTTAAGACAAAAATACAATGTAAAGTTTTATTACTGATGGAAATTAGACTATGCCTCATCTTTCACAGTGTTTTGCCAGAAAATGGAAGCAATCTATATTTATACCTCAATCTTTAGGACTTAGGTGGGCTGAGAGTAGTCAAAACAGGTCAAACAGATTAGTAAAATGAGCAAAGGCTTCAGAATCTGGACCTATATTTATTGACAGAATAAGAGGAAATTCTCCAAATTTTGATAACTAATACCATCAACTCTTGCTAAAATCAAGTCCTATGGAATATTTCACTATTCAGGCAAGAATATAAACAAGAAGTTAAAGCTATAAGAAGTAGTTATGTCTGTAGGGATTCTCTGCAAAAAGTGAAATTTGACTGTACATTTGCAATAAAATGTATATAACATAAAAGTGACTGTGCAAATTATACATGCAGAAAATTGACTGCAACACTGAAACTGTGAAATGCCCAACAAAGACAGAAACCTGAACCTCTCTAGGACATGTTGATTTAAATCCTCAAATTCTTGAAATTAATCATATTCATGAATGTCAAATCCGTTTGGCTATTGCTGTGATTTTTTTCCCATCAGGAAGATTCTTTTTGTTTCAATTTCCTGTAATTTGTTTCACAAGACTCAAAAAAGAGAAGCTTTTTCAGAGATTTTTAGTATCTGCCATTATTTTGCACTCTGAATCCAGTTAAATTAAGTCTTTAGGCAGAAGTGGTAACTTGTTTTCATTATTTAAAAGTACTTTGCTCTTTAATATGGTGATTTTTTATTAATTTTTTTCTTAGTTGACTGTAAGGAACTCCCACTGCCATCCTGAAATTAGGTAAAATGAAGAAAACTTCGTCAAGCTTCATTTTTAGAAATAAATGGCATTGGTTCTGCTGCAGTTGATAATTACACTTTGTTAATACCTATGTAGAGTTCAACACCTTTTTCAGAATCCCTGTGGTTCACCTGGTGAAATCATGAGTGTCTTCTTGCAGGTGTGGGTTTTTCTATCAGCATATGCTTGACTGAAAGCATCTGATTTACAGCCTCTGCCAGGACAGCAGATGCTGTGCAAGTCATTTCAGAGTGATAGTGTGTGGAACTCATGACTGTAAAAGTAACATCTTTCTCCTGAAATCTTATTCCAAGATATTTTTGAAATATCTTCTTTTTTAAAACTTTTACTCTGGAAAGTTTTAGAAAGAGAAAACAAGTATTTTAGTTATCTCTTGAGTAAATTCTGTGTTGCTTTCTTATACTCATGGATGTTGAATGCTGCGGAATTAGTGGGTTGGGGAACATTCTGCCTATGGCTTATATGTGGGCTTTATGCAGGAATGAACTCACATAAAGCCCACTGATAGAGTAAGTTCTGATCATCTGTATTTCAAGTTCAGCATCTGAGAAAATGATTGCAGAGTTCTGACAAACAGACTGGGAGAAAGATACAGCACAAAGGTAAAAAGCAAGAGGGTTCGTACTTACTATGGAAGAGAAACAACCAAAATGGAGGGTTCTAGGTAAATCACATTGGAAACCTAAATTTTGCTCTAATCCCCACAGAAATTTAAAATTGGAGCAGGCATTTAAGTAACTGAAGGAAGACTATTTTGATTGTAAGGCAATTGTCATCACTGAAATCATTTCCAGCTCTGTTCAGCTTTGCTGTTATGTCTGCAGCTGGCATGAAGTGCAGAGATTTAGAAAGGTCTTTGAAATAAGTGCTAAAAATGTCGGCTTCATCCAGCTATACAAGACATTGCAAAATTGTCTTTTTCCCCCCCACTCAGACTTTAGGAGTTTAGGACTAAAACTGTTCCTCTTGTAAAACCTGGTCAGCTGTTGTCTATTCTGGAGAAGGTAAAATTTCTGTGAATCCAGGATATGCTTAAATTTTAGATTCCTAATGTACAAATCTCCTTAAAGCAAATGCCTGAAATGCTTATATAACCTATAGCAAAAAGCAGGTGCTTTTGAAAATCTCTTGTTTATTTAAACATAGACAACTAAGCTGAACAGAGAGAATGTCTTTTGAGCTAGAAATAGCAAAGAGAAAATGTGCAGTTCCTGAGATGTCCTACCAGATATTGTGGTATTAATTTTATACTCTTATATGAACACGTATGTTAACTCTGTGCAGCTGAGCACTAACTGCTGAGATACTAGATAAAATGACGATCATAATTAGGTCTTTTTACACTAACTGGAAATGTATGGGTTTGAAAAACAGGGCCACAATCCCTAAAAGAGAGGGAAAACCGTTTGAAAATGCCTTATGACCTTTTACCATTGTTTGTTCCTCTTAGAAGATTTCCAGCTGTAACCAATTGGCTGTCATTTATGACATTTTTAGGTGATTATCTCCTCCCACTCATGTTCCAGAGTTTAGACCCACATTCAGGCCTCTGCTGAAGATGTTTATAGCCTTTATAGCCAGCCTATATTTTAGCTGGCACCTGCTGTTTTCAAATTCTAAACTCAGTGAACAAGAAATCAGAATTGGCCAAGAACCCAAAGCTGAAATATCTTCAGTTTTAATCTTCATGCTAGAATGCTGATGCCATGGCTTTAGTCATTAACTGCTCTCTGTCTCTTTTTTCTGAACCAGTCTGCCACCGGTACTTACAGACTATCTAGGAGAGGAATTGACTGGATTGATAATGCCTTAACAGAGGTGTTAAACACAAATCTAAAGTTTCTAAACAAAATTATTATTATCCAACAATGATTTCCATCTACAGGAAAAAGAAAATTAGTCATGCTCTGCTATAATTTACCAATTTGCACTTAACTTGACTGGTACTGGATCGTCTCTGTTTGCAACTGAACTAAAAAAAAAAAAAATCATATTTATTTCAGAGGGACTTTTCCTCAGTAGCATATATTAGATATTCTTTAGAGAAAGTATATTTCTCTTGGGATGAAATAGCTAACAAGGAAGTTGAACTTCTAGAAGTATTCAGAGCTCAAATATCAAAAAATTCCACAGCTGAAAGAAATTATTCTACTGTTAACTTGTCAACTATCTGAATTTATTTACATATGTATTAATAGACATGTAGATATGCCTATGGTACATATCTATCTGTATATCTATCTATCTATCTATCTATCTATCTATCTATCTATCTATCTATCTATTCTTTCTGGTTGGTTTTTTTTTTGGGGGGGGGGTTGGTGGGGTTTTTAGTTTGTTTTGTTGTTGGGGGTTTTTTGTTTGTTTTTTTGTAGGGGGTTTTTTNTTGTTTTATTGTAGGGGGTTTTTTATTGTTGTTGGGGATTTTTTTGTTTGTTTCTTTTTTGTTTGGTTGTGGGTTTTGTTGTTGTTTTGTTTTGTGTTTTGTTTTGTCTTTTGTTTTGGTTTTGGGTTTTTTTCCTGGAGCTAGACAAAATCCCCGCATTCCTGCAGGAAGAATGGAAGTTCCCCATCACCTGATCAGGAGAATAGGGCTCATCAGGCAGTTCTAATGAAGGAATTGTAGTCCCCATATTTGCAGTTGTAGTATCTGATACACGCTGCCTGCAATAGCAAACAGATACTAGGGGCAAATGGAAAAGGACAGAGATCTGAAGGGGTTTTTTTATTTTTTTCTTTTTAAGCATGAAAAGAAATCCTGCAGAATCAATTTAGCTCAATTACATTTTTTTTCCTGGCTACAGAAGAAAATTGCACACATTTTTCCTTTTCTATCTGATCTGATTGGAAATTCCATCATTTTATTCCTTTGCTGTATCTTAGTTCTGCTAATATTCATTGCTTTTCATTTTGTCTTCATCTGCAATTTATCCAGTAAACATTCATAACATTTAGGTTAACAGAACGGTTCAGAAGCATTTTTTTAAAAGAAACTGAAATTTAGGATGAAAAGAAATAAACTGCAAGTATACAGCTTGAACTTTCTTTGAGTTACTTGATTTTGAAAGTATCTGTAACACCCTGTTATCCAAGCTCATTGCAACAACAATGCCAAGAGACTTATGACATGTTTTTATTGTGAAAAAATTTGTTTTAAATGTCAAGTCAGTTCTTTCATATTGCCTCAAGTTTAGGGCTTAATCTTAGGCCCATACAAACAATTTCAATCTCCTTAGCAGACTTTAGAAGAGACAAGAGGAGCCTATCTCAGTGAGGAGTCCCTGGAACACAGATCACAGACTCCTAATTTGGCTGCCCCTTTCCCAATTCACAAGCAAGCACAGCACTACACTTAGGTACCAGCTCTTGGGCTACTATTTCTTCCCAGAACTGTGCTGCAACAAAAAGAAAAAAAAAAACCCAAACCAGGCCTCATTGTAATTACAAGGCACTGCATTATTCACACCCATCAATAATCAGATTCGCAAGTCTTTGTCAGTACCAGTTACACTCACACAGCCCAAATTCCATGTTAGTCTTGACTTTTCATCTCCTCCTACCATCACCACTTGTTTCATGAGTTTCAACAAATTTAGAGGCAATCAGAGGTTTATAGGTCTGGATCTTTGGCTCAACCCTGGTGAATGGCAGCAGAGTGACACCAGAGCTTTGTTAGTTACCTCTCTGTCTGTCGAAGAACAGATCTCCTGCCCTCTGGACTACCTACTCTCTCATTCAGGTTTCTAGGAGTTCAACATAATGACAGGCAGCTCTGTGAATTAACAGGATACCAAGGGCTCCTGACATTCACAAGAGTTTTCAAGAAATGATTAGACATCATTAATGCATAATAATTTCCCTTTGCTTTTTAACAGGCTTGGCATTTGTCAATGAACCTTTACATCAGGAAAAGATATGCTTTTAATCCTCTCTTAAAAGATGCACTGACTCTAATCGGCTCACATGGGCTGCTCCTAAACTACAGAACACGGTAAGAAGGTGAAAAACTCTAATTAGAAATGACACTGTACAAACACCCACCTCAGAGGAAAATCACGTGTCCATATTTTCGCAGATTATGGACTATCGGCAACGTGCCCAGTATCCTCCAAATGCAATAAATATTTAAAAGCTGCATACATTGCACACACATTGACAATACAACAGTCACCTGATGGGGCTGGCTTGAAGCACATTCCATTCTGAAATCAACAATGCTAAGTCAATCTTCATCCTCAGTGCTCCCCAATCTCCCTTCAAAAAGTCACCTGTGTTCTGATACTCTCATTTTTCAGCTTTTTTTTTTTTTTGATTAGTAGTAACTTTGAAACAATCTAAGATAAATATTTTAGAACTTTAAAGGGAGTCACATTCTTATTTGACTGGAGTTTTATTCACTTCTGTCAAATCAGTTTTTGAGATGAAGTTTCAGAATTACCTTTAGTGATTATTTGTACTTGCATCATCTTTTTTAGAATGTAATTTATTTCATCATTCTTCTGAAATCAAAGATTTTAATCTTAACATAATATGCAAAATAACTTGATATATTATCTAAGTTTCTTCCTTATAAATTTTTTAGTGTCACTATCACAAATCATTGGTGGCATGCTTATTTTTATTGTATTTCTCCAATTGCACATTTTTTTTCCCTCTGAACATTATTTATGTCAGTGAAATGCTAGAAAATAACTTGCAAATTTTAATATGGCTTCATTTTTATTGCCACTGGGTTTTTTCCCCTAAATTTCTATTCTATTAAATGCATTTATGTTATAAAAAATGAAGAGCATATTTTTATTTTTCAACTTTGTAACAACAAACCTTAAAAATAAGCAGCAATTCAGCATAAAACAATATGGCTTAAAGAAATCCTGCTTTCTCTCCTTTGAAAGGCAACCTCCAATATATAATGAAATACTGTTAGTCTTTGTCAGTTAAATATAGTAAAAATATGTAAACTAGCTACTTCCTTTATGGATTGTGGTCTGCCTACTCTGCACTACACAGATATCAATTTTGAAAGCTGTGTAGAGTCTTAGGTTAGTTTAGACAGAAAATGGGTGTCTGAACAAAAATGAGTTTGGGTTCTTTTATATAAAAAAGGGTAAAACAGTATTTCTTCTGTGATGTCAAAATGGCCACAGCTATTCATCTCCAGAGCGATTCAGAGGAACAGATTTTACTCCAGTTCTGTGCAATTACTAAAACTGCAACAGCAAAACAGGTCATTCATCATCCTCATAATACTATGAGAAATATTGAAATTGTTCCTTACCTTCAGCCACATGAATCAGACACTCTTTGCTATATTGCTAGGAAGTTGCTCATAATTAGCATGAACCTCTCTTGTCTCCCTTAATATGTTTTCTATTGCTGTATTTTCCCCTATTTTTTTATGCTAGGAATGAAATAGAAAAATGATATGAACTAAATATTCACATTGGCAGAAAACATTTTAAACAGATTGTCAATTGATGATTAGTTGGCACACAAAGCTGCAGGGAAAAATATTTGTTCCATTTCTTTGAAAAATCTAGGGTAGAAAACAAATTTATTTTCATGTTATATATTATGATATTTATAATTTATAATATTTGTATTGAAATATAAAATTGTCAAGGAAAAAAACCTATTTTTTCCATTTTGCTGATTTGGCTACTAGACAGTAACTCTGTTCAAGAAAATTTCATACATTTCTGCACTGCCCCCCTTCCTCCAAACCCTAATATGTCATTTTAAAATAGCACTTTCTAATTATATGTGAAATCATAGCTCTGCTGAAGTCTGTAAAAGCTTCTTCCACAGATTTCAATGGAACCAGAATTTTATTTCAGAGGAGGTAAACGTCATTTTCATCCTGACTGGATGGGTTTAATTAGGCAAGTGAATTAACCTCGAGGATAATAACTTGACAGTTCAATAGCATTACACTTGGACTTCTAATGTACATGAATTCAAATAGTTAAGAAGAAATAGCAATTCTTGTGTCTCTAAAAATGAAGAAAACAATGGCCATATTCTGCCTACCTTAAGGACATATCTGAAACTGTGAAATCTGAGCTTTTTCTACTAAGGGTCCAAAATGCCAACTAATGCCAAATGCCAACTAAGAAGGGAAAAGCACTTAAGAACATCTGAGAATAAAGGGGATCTTCCTTTAGCCCCAGCAATAACTGATTGTCTTCCCTGACAGCCTGTCTGTACATGTGCTTCTGCTGTAAGGGTAATGTTTGCATTTTCCACTTAGCACTCACTAGATAAAATGAGAGAATGGAATCAGATTGGCAAAATACTCTAATTTCTGAGCTGTATACAAAGAATATTACCTAATTCCACAGCAAGGAAAATGTAAGGGTATTCAGAGAAGAAAAACCCCAAACACCAAAACAGACAAAACTACAAAAGAACAAAACAAGGCATTGGGTCATCACAAAGTAACAATTAATTCAGTATTGATTTCAGATATGAGCATCAACCAGTTAACATTTGGGCAATTATCCCATTTACCGACCTGCAAGGTACTTCCTCATTTTGACCTTAAAAAATAAACTGTCCCCAATCATCTGGTCTTAGTGGAAATTAAATTTAAAATCTTTCGGGAAAAAAACCCACTTCAGTCTGAAGGGTGTCAAACTGATCTTTGCCAAGGGAAAATAGTTTTGTCAAAAAGATCCCAGGCAACTGTGAATAATCATGAATTACATAACAGTTTTGTTGTCTATCCTGAGGGATAAAAGCATAAAAATATAAAAAATAAGTTTACTTTAAGGGCCACTACAAAATAGGCCAGGATAATAATTCAGTGAGTACAGAATAGCTTTAACGATGACAAGGCAGGCATCTTAGGAGCTCCAAAATTTTAATAACACTGTGGGGCTTCTCTGACTTTGAGCCCTGGTTCCCAAGTAGAGATTTAATCTTTCCCTTCAACTGTGAAAAGCCTCTTGCAGTTTTACAGGTCTTGAAGGCTTTACATAGTTTCATACTTTATATGAAACTTGAATTATAATCTCCTTTTAGCTTCAGTTCTCTTCTATCTAATTTTTTTTCAAAGCAAGAGGTACAGTTTAGTGCAATTGTTCCTCTAAGTATCTCCCCAGGAGTGGTTGTTAGTTGCTTATATGAAGTGCCTCCACTTAAAGTGCCAATTTGCACAGCAGGATCTTGCGGAGCAGTAGTGGCAAGACAGGGGATATTTAAAACAGTATTAAATACGGTAAGAAACTGAGTAGGAAAATGGCGCAAATAAAAACAAAACAAAAAAAAAAGTGGAATTAAAAAAGAATTGGAATTAGGAACACAGAGCATTAGAGTTTTGAAGGTTCAAAGCTTTGTAGAGGAGTAAGGATTGATACTAATAAAAATGGTTCCTTGTCTCTAGGCTGTTCCTGGCAGCACAGGAAACTCCCATTCAAATCCCTAGTCCTAACCTGGTGACGAAATTACTTTAACCTCGCTCAATCCACTACAATCTTTTCCCCAGAAGTGCAGTGGGGAGGAATCCCTAAATATGACAGTTCCTTCCAAATATGACCTGAAAACATTGCCTTCCTCAGATCACACCCTGGAGGTCTTCCTGACAGGCACATATGAGTGCTGAAAGGTGACTGATACCATAACACATAGGCCAGTCAGTTATGGTGGGTTAAGAATTACAAAGCACCCATGAAGCTTCTTTCAGAGCCAGTCCTTGCTACCACAGAATTGTTCCTGTCAGAGGATGAATACAGCAATGTGCAATACATCTGCCTGCATCTTACAGTGAAAGCTAAATCCTCGCAAGCTGTTCCTTCAACAGTTGTTTTGCCCTCCGAGCTCTGTGGCCTCCTTTGAAAAGAAAAAATCAAAATAGAGATTCTGCTATATTCCATGTATTCAAGAAAGGAAATGGGAGAAGAAACACTGATCAACCTAATAAGATAATATTTGTTTTAAAACTTAAATGGATAAAGGTGATTTTTTTTTATTTTTCTGTTCTCTATATCCATATTTTTTTTTGAATCCATTAACTTTTCTTGACTTTCATTGTCACATTTATGAGCCTTGAAACACCAGATGGTAACAGGCTTAATGTTCTCTTACACACTTGGATTTCTTTGATACTTCACACTTGCCACTGGGGAAGAAAAGAAAAAAAAAAAAGAAAAAAAAAGAAAAAAAAAAGAAGAAAAAGAGCTATTGGAAAAAAATTACTAACTTCTCATTGTTCAGTTTTATAGCTCAGCAGTGAATAAGCTTTCTGTTATAATATGTGCATCATCTACACTATATAGATGAGCCTTATATTTGTTCAAACATGATAAGCTCTGCTAAAAAAACTTTAGCCACTATAGTATGTGATGTTAAATGGGTCCATTAACAGACCAGCTGCACAAGATCTTAAGACTGACAGAAGGGTGAAATTTAGATTGGGATTTGTGTTTCTATACATATTCAAGGATATAGGATTATTTTACAGAAAACACTGCACGTAGCTCTCCCAGTCAACAAACCCAGGAGACAATCCCTATCAGAGCCTGTGAACTGGAAGCTCCTGATGGAGAGCATCCCAGTCTGGTAGGCTGAAAGCCTGCCAGAAACAAAGACAAAACATTAGAGCCCTGTTTTTCAGAACAGATGAGCTTTTTTTTTTTTTCCCCTGTGAAAAGAGCACAGAAATGGTACTTATGCTCCTGTCTCGGTCTTTTAAAGGCAATAAATGCTGTAATAAAATAGTTTTTAGCTGCAGTGAGCTCAGCTTTAGATTTGCTCTTTAAACTAAACAAACACTTGAGGGTGGACTGCTTCCAAAGCCAGCAGTGTGGGATCTGCCTGTGTGTAAATCAGTGCCACAGCAGCAGCTTTCCTAACAGGAGGAGCTAGGGCTCTGCTACCCACACTCCCATCAAGGTGCTGCTTACTTGCAGCACACAATCTCACTCATACCCTCTTCTGCACATAATGAAAAGTGGTCCTTGACCCCAGGGCCTGACATTCAGCATACATAACCAGCAAATAGACATCAGATTAGGAGTAGAACATGAGGGACAATTTGTAAATAACAAAAAGCAATGGTCAAGACCTGTCAGCTGCTTAGCTGGTCTTCTGAGCACTATTTATTCCTAGCTACAGGGGTGGGAGCTGTTTTGTAGGATGTTTTTTCCATTCACTATGGTGCCTAGGATGAAAGCTTGAAGTAGAAAGCAAGTGTTAATAGCAGGAGAGATGACACAGAGAGGGACACAAAAGCCAGCAGCCTTACAGTGAACACACTGAAGTACAAAGAGTCAAGATCATGAAAGGAGAATGTCAAATGTTTTTACATACAGGTCTTGAGTGAAGTATATTTGCAGTAACAAATTTTCATAGATGAAGAATTTGAATAGAATACCAGCTGGGATATGGCAATAACCAAAAATTCCATAGCAGAAGCACTATTAAGTTTCTTTCATAGCTGAAATATATGTGAAAAAAATTAAATATCTGAATAGTGAAGTCTAACAAAGCATAAAAAAGGACACAGTTTTCAGAGTGATTTTCGTTTTTTTCCATTGACATAGTGGATTATTACTATTTAGAGATGTGAAAACTCAAGAAACAATAAAATAATGTGGAAAATACTCTATAAAGGGATGGTTAAGGACTAACATCCTCAGATGGATATTTTCCTCACTAAGAATGAGGCATTAGAAAATAGATTAGGAGAGATTCCAGCTGACTGGCAGCTGGTGAATGTTGTCCCAAATTTCAAGAAGGGCAAGAAGGAGGACCCCGGAAACTACAGGCCTATCAGTCTCTTTTCAGTGCCTGCTAAAGTTACGGAGAAGATTATTCAGGAAAGTATTGAAAAACACCTGAACGACAACGCAGTCATCGGTCACAGCCAGCACGGCTTCATGAGAGGAAAGTCTTGCTTATCAAACCTGATTTCCTTTTATGATAAGGTAATGCACCTAGTTGATCAAGCAAAATCAGTTGATGTCATTCTTCTGGACTTTGGTAAAGATGTTGATACTGTCTCTCACAGGATCCTTCTTGACAAAATGTCCAGCACACAGCTGGATAAGCACAGCATGTCATGGGTGAACAATCAGCTCCTGGGGCAAGCGCAGAGTGTAATAGTGAATGGGGTGACATCAAACTGGTGACCTGTCACTGGTGGGGTTCCACAAGGCTCCATCTTGGGCCCTGTGCTCTTCAACATTCTTCATAAAGGACTTGGACACAGTAAGCAGGCTTGCAGATGAAACAAAACTGGGAAGAGTTGTTGAGTCCCTTGAAGGCAGGGAGGCCCTGCAGAGAGACCTGGACAAATCAGGGGACTGGGCAATCACCAGCCATAGGAAGTTCAACAAGGTCAAGTGCACCTGGGATGGGACAACCCTGGATGTTTGTATAGACTGGGGAGCAGCACCATAGAAAGGGACTTGGGGATCCTGGTTGGTGGCAAGTTGAATATGAATCAGCAGTGCCCTGGCAGCCAGGAGGGCCAACCGTGTCCGGGTGGGAGGTATCAGGCAAAGCATCGCCAACCAGTCGAGGGAGGGGATTGTCCTGCTCTGCTCTGGGACAACCTCACCTTGGATATTGTGTGCAGTTTTGGACACTGCATTATAAGAAAGATATTAAGGTATTGGAGACTGTCCAAAGGAGGGTAACAAAGACAGTGAAGGGCCTTGAGGGAAAGCCATATAGGGAGCGGCTGAGATCACTTGGTCTGTTCAGCCTGGAGAAGAGGACACTGAGGGGAGACCTCATTGCAGTCTACACCATCCTCAGGAGGGGAAGAGAAAGGGCAGACACTGGTCTCTTCTCACGATGATCAGTAATGGGACCTGAAGGAATGGCCTGAAATTGTGGCAAAAAGATCAAAGGTGTCAAAAATTGTGTCAAAAAGACCAAGACAGTGCTGATCCTACAAGACAGCAAGAATCAGAGGAGAGACATGAAGGGTGACTTTCCAGAAGTAAGTAGGTGAACTGAAGAGTGTTCTATTATTTTTACTATTGTTCTAGAAATAGGGGAGTTAAAGTACTATCAGCTAAGCTAAAATCTTTCAGTATATTGGTTCCCCTGGTAACTTCCAGTGTTCAAGCACTTGTTCCTCAGCAACTCTGAAATAACTTGTGTCTTTTCACTAAGGAATTGAATTACTATGCACTTAGCAAGGGCTAGAGTGCCTTCCTAGGTGGGTAACAGAAAGGATCTGAGCTTCAATCACACTTAACAGTAGCTTGCACTAACGTGTTCACAAGGTTGTTCCCAAGCAGATGTTAAGAGATAAGGTATCTGGGTAGATAAGAAAGTTTACCTTTTTCTGTGTTCTGACACAAGGTCATAGATAGAATTCAATAGTAATATCAGCTCTGGGACACGATCATGTAATTTTTTTTATTTTTTTATTTTTATAAAGTATGACTGATTTGGCAGACTGTAGCAGATACACCAGAACAGCTATGATCAATCATTTCACCAATAGCATGCAATGTCTGCAAATGTCAATCCAATAGACATGGATGGTACCATAGAACACAAAGGTTGGGAATCACTATGAAAAAGATATTTTGAATTAATAGCTATTTTTTCTTAGATCAACCTTAAAAATAAGCTCTCAACTCAGCTAATACTGAAAGTTTCTTCACATACATGCATCCTTTTTGAGTTATGCCTATTTGCAGAAGCTGGCCAAACCAGAAACAAAAACTGCCTGCCTTCTCTGCCTCCTCTGTACTTCATGCTGTTTGATGCACTACATTTTGCTTCTTTAATTCTGTCATGGGCACAACATTTTTAACAAAGAAATGAGATAATTTGCCAAATAAATGCATTAGTGCATGTAACAGAAGATACTGCATGTAGGTACACTTAATTTTCGCTCAAATGAAGTTCAGAAAATAAAATTGCTCTAGTCAAAACAAGTCTTTAAAGGTCTTTTCTCATCTCAGTCATAGGTTTGCCATTCATGTCAGTGGGAGATTTACTCATACTGTTAGTGATTTTCCCATTCAAGACATATGGACTAGGATTGGCACAACCAAGTCACGTGAGTTTGTAATTATTTTTATGCTTCAGTAGTTTAGGGATGCTGTAAGTATGAAGCCTTCTGCTTTCATGGCAAGAATTCAGTTACCTTTAAGCAAGTGGCAAAGATGACAGATAAATCACTTCACGGTTACAGAAAGATGTGCAGACAGATCAAGTACTATTTTGCCTAGTGAAATACTGCTTTTTGAGCATCATGCCTGCCTTTTAAATCTAGACTCACTAAATAACATAAACACCAAAAAGTGAATGATGCAACTAACAACACAGCAGAAGTCTCTAATAGTCACCTCACCTTCCTTCACAAAGCCTGAAAAGATGTTTTGTATGCAGCAGTTTTAACCACTGAAGACAAAAGTCTTTCTTTCAGACATCTGTTATAGCCAAAGAAGAAAAATCCACTTCCTAAAGGGGATGATGCACCTACTGGGACATTATTTTAGGAAAAAATAAATCACAGGGGACAAAGTTTCTCTCTCCATTCCCTAGAGAAAGAAAACAGAAAATTAGTTTAGCTTAAAGGAGAAAATCTTGTACAACAAAAACTTAGGAACAGGACTTCAACATAAAGTATTCCTTTAGCATAGGATGTCTTCTCAACAGGTTGGTTGGGTTAATGTTAATTGTCAGTCATGCAGCATTGAACTCACTGTCTCTAACCCTTTTAGGCATTTTCTAATACTTAAATTTAAAACCAGTTTCTACCTTCTGTAGGCTATGAATTCACTTATTTCATTTAATTGACTCCTACAAAAGCTTTTGCATCATATTTAAAATAATTTATTAAAAATAATCTAGCAAATATCCTCAAATCAGGACCATTATCAGAATCATTTCTAGGCAGGATTGAATTTGTCAGTAACCAAAATATTTTTGCAAGATTTAATATTTTTTGTTAGAATTTTGCAAACTTCAGTTGAGCTATTAAATTATATATCTATTGAATATTTGATAATCAGATTCTCAGAAAGGTTTTTCTTTCCTCAGTAAGAACTTGTAAATCATGATCCCTGCAGTGTAGTCTGATGTCTCAGGCTGTATTTTCAACTCTGAGAGAAAAACATCCTACTTTATCCAGTTTCCCACCCATCTCAATTATATTTCTAATAGTTTCACCTGTCACTCTGAAGACAGCTTGAAGCAAGACCCATAGAAGAGAAAAGCTACCTGAATCTCTCAAAATTGCTGTGCAGATTTTTAGGTATTTTTTCCCCAATTCAAACTGTGTTCTGTGAATGATATATGGGGTGACTGAGGGTATGTTTTCCTCACAATGCAATGCTGTTCCAGCTCCAAAACTAAAGGCATTTTCATTACAGTTAGTTTGCCTGAATACAGGACCATATGGAATGGCTACTCTACTGTAGGATAGCCTGAACTGGCTCTGTCTTAGATCTTCTGCAGACACAACTTCTCATACAGAACGACCCAAATACTTCTAAAATCACTGTGCTTTTCATTTTGTAGGCAGTGTACATGGACAGTAAGTCACCAGAACAACTAGACGACTACCTAAGCTTGCTGATAGAAATTGCTGAAGCAAGTCTTCAGGTAAAATGTGGCCATTGCTGTGACTTTGGTGTCTTCCTCTGAAAAATAAAAAGAAAGCAGGTTATTTCCAATCTGTACTCATTATCCCGAATCTGCCTCTGAAGAAAAATGTACAAATAATCTTTTTTCAGAAAACAGAAGAAACAAGAATAACATCTTTCTCTTGACAAATAGCACAGTATACCCGTCATTTAGGAGTTCCAGATATAAATCTGTTGGCAATAGAAAGGGAATATTCCAGATAAAGTGTGATACCAGGTAAGTTATAGACTCACCTCCCTCTCCATCTGGCTCAAGGGAAGAAGTGTTAAAAGCAAGTTAGTGAATGTTTCAAGGGAGGTTTAGATTAGATATTAGGAAAAATTTCTTCATGGAAAGGATGGACAAGCATTGGAACAGGCTGCTCAGAGAAGTGAAATCACTGTACTTGGAAACATTAAAAAACAGTGGATGTGGTCCTTAGGGACAAGGTTTAGTGGTGGACATCGAAGTGTTATGTTAATGGTTGGACTCAATGATCTTAGAGTCTTCTAATCTTAATGACTCTAGAATTCCATGAATGCCAATCTGGCATTTGGAGAAGCCCAGAACAGTTGTTCCTGTATTAAGTAAAATCCATGTGAGAAGTGGGAGATGGAGCTTGTCTTTTTCCAAAGACAGTAGAAAAATATGGCTCATTATATCCTAGAGAAATGCTCCAAACATGGAGTTTCTGGATTTAAGACTAATGTCCAGTGGCTGTGTCCAAGGACTGTGCAGGTGAATGCTTTGCATATCTTGGTGCTCAATACTGTCAAGATCTGAGCAGTCCTCAGCATGTCAAAAAGCCAATACTGGAAGCTTACAGACTTTTACTGTTGTTTGGGGGGCAATATCCAGTATTATATGAAAAGTGAACTGGGATTTGAGGATATGGAATGTGACACCTATAGGGAGGGATGGTAAACGCATGGGTAGGTCTTACTGTTTGTCAGGATAAAGCTTGTGTGCCAAGTTTTCTACCAGGGCAGAGGCACTCAATCAGAAATTATACTTTGAAGTAAAACAGAAAATAAGTGTGGAGTTAGAACTAAGACTATAGAGGACTTGATAATAGAAAGGATTTTTACATCAGGAAATTTGATTTCTAATGTAACCTAGGAAGAGAAATAGTAGGATATTTATAATTCTGGAATAAATATGGAAGTCACTGTTATGGATTAGCCCAGGGATGTCCATATCATTTATGCATCAGGAAATGACATAATTAGGTTTAGATATCAGCCATAAATTCTAAGGCTCTCTCATGATACTGCTACATTATGAACGTTCCCTACTTTGGAAACAGGGAGGCTGTGCTCTGCCTGAAAACATGTCATGGCTTGTTTTCTGAGTTACTGACATTTCAGCAGCTAGATCTTAGAACATTTAGGGATTGATTTTCTGACTGATGTGTTTCAGCACAGGTGACTAATATGGATCAGTCACAAGGAAATAGCAACAGGATCAACTCTTTCCAAAGCATAAAATGAAAAATGTATTTTGAAGTCCTGTGTCATCACTACTAAAGCATACCTAACTTGCTTTTAAAAAATCCTACAAACCAGATAGTAACATACAAATAGAAAGATTGGATATCTTAGAAGCATTTTATTTATTAAAGCTGCATTTCTGAGATACAAAACCGACAGGTCATTGTGACAATAATAATAATCCTGTGATTGTATGTGATCATGATACAATTGCCTTTATTATGTACAAAAATATCAGTATATGTTTTTTCAGTACTTCAGACAGGCCAATTTAACAAAGCTGTAAATGCAAGCAACAAACAGGAGGAGGAAAAAATTAAATTGCAAAGGTAATGTGAAATTTCTATAGAGGACTTCATTGCATACATAACATCTGTAATTATTTAACAATGAAAAAAATCTAATGATTAAGAATTGAGATTATAGTATGAGTACAAAGATTTATAGGAAGTAAATAGAAAAAAAATTGCTACTAATGGAAGTTGGTATGTGATGAGTGATACAGAGGTAAAAAATCACTCATGAAAAATGTACTGAGGAATTACAGGGTCCATAATAGGGAATGTCTTGCCTATACAAAGAACAAGAGCAGTGTGAATCATGATTGGATCAGACAAATACATCCTACACTATGAGAAGGAAGTAAGTTAAAGGTGTGATAAGAATTGCTTGCAACTCACAGGGCAGAGCACCAAAAACTTATCTAGATGCATCAGCAGAAAGCTCAGGTACAGAACATACAGTGTGGTCTTGCCACTGGAATCAGGGATGTATTTTCAGTGTGACCAGTCTAAGAAGATTAATTTGAAGATAATAGAATCACATGGTCCTATAAATCACCAAAGCTGCCTGTTTTGAAAACAGGCCTTTCAGGTAAGCCAATGCCTCCAAATGTCCAGCTCAGACACCACTGGCCTAAAACCGGACATAGATCTGACTCCTATAGGTCTCTGGGGAGGCCCACCTGAATTTTCAGCTCCTAAGCTCACATAATTTACACCGAAACTTCCTGAGAAACTACCATTACTTCTTGTAGAGCAGTATTTTCCCTGAGCAGTCATCAGAAGAGGGGCAAAATCAACTTCCCTTACACCTAAGATGGTTTCCTCACACTCAGGAGTTTTAATGAACTTCTCTAGAGAAAATATTTTTCCATGAATGGGCTGGCCCATCAGGATGGTTTATGTGTTGCAGGTGTAGCAATAGACCTCTATTTTATACCTTCCACAGGCATATGGCTCCCCAGCACACCATGAAAGAGTATTTATCTTTCTCCCTTCTTAGCATGGCTTGAATCCATAATTGAGCCCTTAATTTCTTTTCATAAAGAACTAAAATCTGCCTGTTAAACTGCCAGGTGCAATGTGATGTTAATGACTGAGTAGTGCATAATTCTGTGGTATTAACAGCTATTTCTAGGCATGTATGTACCTGTCCTATTCATTAATTCCTTTCTGACTGTTACATTATTCTTCTCAAACAGTACTTTTCCTTCCATCTATTGAGAAGCTCTTTGTGCTCCTCTTCATTTTTCTATTTGCTCTAATTAGTTATAAATCACATTTCCTTAATTCAGAGTTTTCAACCTTATACACTGAATGAAAGTTCATGACTTTGAGTTGGATATCTCTTTTCATATTTGAGAAAAAAAATTAAAAAGCCTTGCTAATCACTTATCACACAGGTCAGAAACTTTAAAATTGTATGTTCAAAATTATGCTATAGTTAGCTCTTAATGTTTTTCATGCATACTGTGTCATCAGTAAGATGGTAACTTCTGAGCACTCGAAGATGTTAGAGAAGCTCTTAAGAGTGAGGCATTGTAAATGAGGGCATTTTATCAACTTGTGAAACACAATTTATTTTTTTTTAAAGACAGAACCAAATTTCCTCTTTCTTTTTGTGATTAATCAGAGTAAAATAGAGCACCTTTTGTATTCTGAAGTCAGGCTGCCATTCTCGTTTTTCAGTCTGACAAATAAGGGTTTTGTGGTTTGTACCACTGTAAAAAGATAAAAATATATTGAAATTAAACTTTCTTCAGTCCCATTTGCATAGCTCAAATTGCTCTGAACACAGTATGAATGGCCATCTGCTCCATGGAGGAGGACTGTCCATATTGGAGCATCCTTTTTGCGTTCCTAGTCTTGGGCTCAAAGGCGTTTCTAAGGCTTCCCAGTTCCATTCAACTCCAAATCACATTCTTTGCCTTTCCAAATTTCCATCTTCCAGACTCCACTTGTCTGCAGCACTGTATGACCTCTTGAAGGCCCATGTACTGTGTGTCCCTCAGATCTCTAGACCTGACACAGATCAGCTGCCAGTAACTGAGGGAGAAGGGAAGGGATGGAGGAGGCTTTGCCCACAAGGCACATACAGATACTTTCAGAGAGGACATCACTGAGTCACACCATGGAAGATATAGTTATTGAGCAAAATTATCCCTGGGATTGTGTTCCATGTCATCCAATGCAACATATCACCAGTTCAGTGTTGTGCCTGGAGTACAGCACTGTCATCTGCTGCGGAGCCTGTGCAAGCAGATGTATATCATGCTCTGATGTGCATATGTGACATCATCCATGTGGTCAGCCACTTGAATGCGAGCCTTCATTGCTTTTCCTTCTCAGTACCTAAAGTCTTGGAATGCAGAGTCTGGAAGCCTGGGAGAGAAATTAACTTGAGTCACCCATGGCTGTCCTGGATGTACATTGTACAAAATACAGTACAAAGTAGGCTATGTGAGAAGGTTAGTTTCAGACCTGAGGTTTTAGCAGCATAGAATGGCTAAGGTTCGAAAAGACCTCTAAGATCATGAAGTCAACCATTAATGTAGCACCACTGCGTTCACCACTAAATCATATCCCCAAGTGACAAACCCCACATGCCTTTTGGAGACTTCAAGAGATGATGACTCAACCCTGGACAGCTTGTTCTAATGTCTGACCATCCTTTCAATGAAGATTTTTTCCTAGTATCTAACCCAAATCTTTCCAGGCACAAGTTAAGGCCATTTCCTCTTGTCCTATTACTTGCTGCCTGGGAGAAGAGATCAAGCCCCACCGGGCTACATTCTCCTTTCAGGTACTTACAGAGAGCAGTAAGGTCTCCCCTGAATGTTCTCTTCTCCAGGTTAAACAACCCCAGCTCCCTCAGCCCTTCTCATCAAAATTATGCTCCAGACCCTTCCCCAGCTTTGTTTCCCTTCTTTGGACATTCTTCAACATTTTAGTGTCTTTCTTGTAGCGAGAAGCCCAAAACTGTACAGTCTTGTCCCCTTATATAATTTTTTTAGTGTCAAATAATGGGTTATTTCAGTTAAATAACTTCTGATTCAATGAGAGTTGTACTTAAAATCAATCCTGTAGATTTCAGGCTTATAATTAAGTTACTTATTTCTGGACTAATCTTGTATTTCTTTCACACCCACACCTCTCTCAGAACTGCAGAGATGGGCTGACTGCCAGCAAGCATTGGGTGAACTCTCAACCATCATGACAAATCAAGAACAGGGCTTGTTTTGATCAATGATAATAAAAGTCATGACATTTATGCCAGTAAAACACCAGTTCAGATCCGCTAATGATGGTGGCTGAACTTGTATACAACACCTGTTTGACTTGTGAGAACAGACTATATGTGCTACTATGCCCCTGTTCAGTATCACTGAAATGCACAGCACTGCATCTGTTTACTGGCAGCTCTCCAGCAGAGCAGGTGTGCCACTTTTCAGGCAGCTAGTAAGGGAATACTGCTGTAGATCACTTTGGTCCATTAGAAATGAGGATATGTGGCCTCCAACAGCGAGATAGTAGGACCCCTGCCAGCCAGATACAAGGGACAGTTTGTGACTACATGGTTTTGTAAAAACCTGAATGAAGATGTATACAGCATGAGAGGCTGTATAGGCATATTAACTACGAGGTCACACAATTCAGTATTTTTCCATTCCTGCCTGATTTATTTTCTGCCTCTAGCTATAACAAATGCACACACTGCGCACATAGATTTCTGACAGAAAAAAATATGATGTAGGAAGAAGACATAACATTCTGAAGGATTATGCATGGTAATTAATAATGAAAGCCATACAGAGAAGCTTAATAGGAGTGAATCAAGCCCAAGTAGGTTCATTTATGTTTGGCGAGAACTGTGAAGGCTGTATCATTCTAAAAGGAAACCTACTCACTCTTCTAGTGAAAGATGTCCCTGCCCATAGCAGCAGGGTGAGAACTGGATGACCTTTAGCATCCCTCTAACCCAAACCATTCTGTGATTCTATAATAGGTCAAAATACAATTATCACAGCTTACAAGTAGGATATTTATATGCATGTAAGGAACATATAATGCATGTATTCAGCACTATACTGATGTTACTCTTACTGGTTGCTTAGCTTAATGAAACCAACTATTTATCATGTCCTGAATGTTCTTTTCTTGTCTTCTCATTATCTCTCCAATAAATATAAAGACAAGCAAGAAATTTGTGTTAGTATAAACAAGGGACTGTTTATGCTTTTTCTTTGACATCCTTATTGTGGCTGTCATTGGTAGACACACTGTCAATGTTCTTTAATGAAAAATATTAATCAACTGATTAAGTGTTCCAGTTTCATGGAAATATATTTGCATTTTTAGTTCACTTGATCTAGTAGAGTCCAAATAATTTTCTTTTAAAACACCTTTATTTAAAAAAAACCAAACACTCTTGTAAACAGAAGTTTAAAAACACTTGTAGGAGCCAAAAGAAATAAGCTCTAGCAGTGGCTGGCAGGCAGTATAGCAAAATGCAATGGTAATTTCTTCTTTATCTCTCCTCATTTTTTTCCCTTGACTTCAGATGACAGTCAGTCATACTTGTGTTTTTTCTCTCAAGGTTTTTAATTTTTGATAGGATATGTCTTTATTCTCGAGGCAGCTTTTGAAATCAGTTGTGGGGTTTTGTTTGTTTGTTTGCCCTTTTTTATTATTATTTTTCATATACTCTGGAAAGTTCAGACTTTACTGAAGATTTGGGAGGTTTCTTCTAAGAGGAATTAATTTAAAGGTCTTCCTAAAGCTGCATTATCACTCCTCAGAATGTTTTTAAGCTTTCTTTATCCTGTATGCACTTCAAAGCAATCAGCATTTTGCTTCCCTCACTTTTCTTGCTGCCTGTTTCAGCTGCATAAGAAGTTGACAAGCTCTTGCCTTGATGTTGTCATTGTTATTTTCCTTTGCTGGGAAAAAGGTTGCAAAATATGAGTAGCTGCCTAAGTCATAAGACCTGTGAAATGTATTGTGATCACATGATCTTATCTAAGCCCAGTAAATTACTCCTTTACAGATTTCAAAATTTTCTAAATAATTTACATTTTCAATGGGGAGAACATAGAAAATATTTTGCTTGTACACTCAGAAACATCACTGTACAACAAATATAGCCACAAAGTTTATGTAAGTCCAGTCCAGTTAGCACCTCATCTTTGGGTAGGAACACAGGGAATGTGAGAAGGATTAGGGCAGCCTATAGCTGGGATCCTATCTGCAGTCTACTCAGCACCTTCAGAAAATCTTTAACTGGCAAATATGAAAGCCATGAGAATGGCAGCAGCCCTTCTGAGTGCCTAATAAAACCCATAGTGTTTACTTTCTCAGTGTTTTAGAGATCTGACTATATCAGTGAGCTGAGAAATAAAACTAGGATAGAGCAGAAATAAAAGTATTAAAATAGTTAGAGCTCTGTGACTAACTTCAGTAAGGAAGCTGAAATGTTTGGAAAAAAGCCATCTGTGTGATATTGTCATTACAAATAGTGAATCTGAAAGTAATCTCAAAAATTCTAGGCTATTACTAGTGAATAGTGAATATTTCTGCCTTTAAAGAAAAAAATATCTATTTTTTGTAAGAAAATGGAAATGCTTAAAAATCTTCATGGAACAAATATAGAAGATTTTATAACAGACCAACACTTAAACAGCTGAATTCTTCGTACTGCAGGTAAGGTCAATAGATCCAGAGAAGTTACTTCAGAAATCTAAGCTGTTCTGGCTAGCAGCTGCTCATAGAAAGAATCTCAGTAACCTATAGGGTGTTGTAGAAATGTCTGTGGTATATCAGGTCTTCAAATAAAATCTTAACTCTCATTTCATTCAGCTAGGAGCCTTTCAATAGCAACCAATGAAAGTAATCTAGACAACTTCACCTGGAAGCTCAAGCAAAACCATACAAGTCCCAAAGACACAGAAGTCCACTGTTGCAATTATGCAACCTGTGTATGGAAGATTTTAAGCAAATGACAAAATAACAGCTTGATAATAATATAAAACTATAGTACTCAATGGAGTGGTGAAAGTTACATCAGACACGTGATATTGGAGGAAGAAGATATTAAATGGGCTCAGATAATCTGAATTTTTAGCATGTAGCATGTCCAAACAAAGGAAGATGAAATCATCAGTGAACAGGTGGAAAACTGCTGGTAGTGAGGAAAGGTAAATCCAATCCTGACTTAAAATATTTCACAGTTAACCATTAAAATATATCTTCAGTATATTTAAGCAATATTATGTCACATAAGTAAGGAATATAGCGTTTTTTCCCTGGGTGACTATTTCTCTAGTATTTCCTATAATATCTTTGTATCTCACTAGACACTGAACCACAATGATTTTTGGTGCACCTCCAACTAGTAATTAATGGAAGTAGTTGAAAAGTTAATACTTTAACTTCTGACTCTGAGTCTTGTATGCCTCCAGAAAAGGCAGTTCTATTAACTCCCATCTATTTTTAATTGTTTAAACATGAAGTTTGATTTTCAGGTAGCAATAAGAGATGAGTGGCATTCATTTCACAATATTCTGAGTCTCAAGAAGATCTCAAGATTCTAGAGCCTCTGACAAATATAAATTTTTTCACAACAAAATATTCTCAATATAGCCTCCAATCTGTTTGGAACTTCTAAGACAGTTGGATTTACTTTCAAAACAGGGTGGTTTTTTTTTTGATCCAGCTGAACTTCTTTTTGAAATTTTGTACTGTCTGGTAAAACTGATGGACATTACCTTTCTTAATTATGCCATAGATCTTTCAAATGTATAGAGGGCATTTATTAGTGCTAAACCAAAATGTAGGCCTCAAGGAAAGTAGTTGTTACAGCAAGTGTACATTAGTACACTGTCATGTGTTTTTGTGATTCCATCTTTGCTACTTACCTATTAACCTATGCATTGTTAATCTAATCATACAATTTTTTTTTCAGATTTACATAACAATTAAATATTTGCCAATGAGTTCATTGAAATTATTAGAGAACCCTGTCTAAGTCCACCTACACTTGTAATACGGTAAATGACTGCATAAGCAAGAAATTATCACCCAAATAATACTTGATGTTACTTGAAACAGATAAAGAACAACTACTTCCTATTATACCCTTACTTGACTATAGGAGTGTATATGAACCTTTCTAGCTTATGGTAAGATTTAATTTTATGTGCATTACCTTATTTGAGTGAAGAAGTCTTTCTTAACCTCAAATATTTTATAATATACTGACCTAGACTGTTTCATCTTTTGTAAAGATCCGTTTTTCCTAACCAGGAAAATGTAGCAAACCTTTTTGTTGGCAGTGGATAGCATCATGTTTCCAATCTTCACGAATAAAAGCTTTAGGAAAGAATTTTATTCTACTGCTTCTAAAAATGCAGTTTTGTAATCTGAACTCCAGACAGATCATGAAGCCAGGTGCCGCAAGCCTTAGCTGTCACCTGAAAATTAGTGACAATGAAAACTAAAAAGTGGTTTGATTTCTTGGAAGTAAAAGCTGAAACTGAAGTGCTAATTCCTTGACTTTGAGTAAGACAAACAATTTGAAACACAGTTTGGGATATGAAATTAAATTTAAAATGAGAGGTTGACAGAAAAATACATCACATTCACTGCAACCTGCCCTCTATATTGATTAATCCTTATTGTTGCTTAGTGTTCATCAAATAGAGTTGCTAGTTATATTCTGAATACTAATGTAAACAATATTATACATACATATTTCAACACTCCAAATTCACTGTATAATGATTTTTAATTCCAGGACTGCATCATTGATAAAATGTATGTGATAAGATGGGTTTAAGTTCCTCTGTGTAGCTACACATTAGTTTCATAGCTCAGGTGTCTTGCCTTTGAAAATAGTAAACTATGTTTTAAACAATTGAATTTATTTAATCAGTAGCACTGACTGTGCATCATCCCATGCTCCCTAGCAGATATAATTCTTCCTTGTAATTAGGGCAAATATTTAAAAGACAGTATGTGAATTTCAGATCAAAAGTAGTTCAGTTATCAGCATATACAACTGCTCTCTTGATTTCACTATATGCTTTTAATTCATATATTATACCTGACAATTGCTTGTATAAGTGCAAATTGAATTTTCTGAGACAATGTCCCTTTCCTCTGAGGAACTGTTTATTTTCTCCAGCTATTTTGGTATTCTGCCAAAAAATGAACAGGCAAAGTTTTGGGATGGCACTTCAAAAATAATATCAATATTTTAATAAATAATTTGATGCCAGATTATATTGCAAAGATATCAGGCATTAGCAGATATTTTCTGGAGCATATGTGGTTTGAAAAGAGATAGTCTATGGTGCTTTCAGCATGTCCTTTCAATGTTAAATCCAAACTACCAAGCCTTGTCAGACAAACTCACCATGTCTGAGTCAAAGATGTTGAACATTCTCAGAATAATGCCCTGACTCAAGTTGGCCCATAAATCTTCATTTCATGTCAGAAACAGTTCCATGTTTTTATGCTATTCAGACAGAAATCAAGTTTATATATATATATATGATTCAGAATGATTTCTATGTCAGATGATGCACTGTTTCATAACGTGTTACAGAATTATGGAGTTTCTAAGACTTTTTAAAGCAACATATGGCCACTGATGAAAAGAAATGTCCTCAAGGAATATTTCTTACTATGCTGCCTGATAAGCTTGTTTCACACCAATTTTTATTTTACTCTTATTTTAGTGTCTCAGCCTTTTCTGAAGTACCTATACATACCACAGTGTTCTAGCACTATAGCTCAAATGAAATAGTATTTGCAACCTCTCACTGCAAAATTTGCACAGGTCTGAGCATATCTGCCCAAAGATCCCTTTTCTGGGTCAACACCTAAGGGAGGTATAAAGGTCAAGATGAAAGAGAGATTAATGAGAGATCAGTACTCCACAGGAATTGAAGAAAGCTAGACTTAATTGGGACATAAATTAGCCAGCCTTGCATCGTTTAGCTTACCTTTAAACTGGAAAAGGTTAGGGGGAGCAACAGATCAGGAAAGCAGGTGACTACAAAACTAATGAAAAGACACAAGTGTCCCAGTGATCAAATGATCCAGGAGAGTACTCAGTAGGTTCAAACAGTATGGGTCTAATTAGAGGCAACTGTGATAACAGGCAAGAGGAGAAACCTCTGCTTTCCTAATCACTGAGTCTGGATTGATATATATAGTACATGGTGTTTTATTTAAAAAATAGCCACAAATCTTGGATACTGAAACTACTAAAGTTGCACAGATAAAGCTTTTTGCAATGCTGTGAAGCTCTGCAGTGCCAGGCTCATCTTCTAAGCATCCCACAGGGAGTCAATAGATGCCTGGGGCAATTAAAAGTGAGATTTAACTCATCAACAATATCTATGCTTATGCCTTAAACCTAGGAGAAGAGAACTGAATACAAAACATCTGAAAAACTCTGTAAGGTCACACAAATACAGATTTTGTGCTCTAATTAGCGTGTTGCATATCTCACACCTTGGATTTGAGCAAGAGATACTGCCAGAATCCCTTGGGTCATATTGCAGAAGCAAAGAAGGGGTCTAGGACAAGTATAGAACTTTTTCTGATCGAACTTACTACATTTTCAATTAATTGATATAAGAAATACATTCCAGAAACCAATCAAATGGGTGTAGACTCCTGTCTATATTCAATATACCTACTTTAAGCAACATCTGAGAGGACTCATGGTAATTTTCTTATAGAAACATTGAGAAAGATGAGTCTGGTTGTTAAAGTATCCAAAGGCCAGTCGCGAGCAGGAAAGGCAGAGGAAGAAGTGAGGGAGGAAGAATCAAATAACACAACATGCTCTCCTACAGCTGATGCTGCAATTAACTGGCCAATGTCTAAGATTAGTATTTTATTAACAAGATTGACAAACTATTACCCTGGGTTTCAGCAACATTCTGTCATTATAAAAATGGGGACTGCTGCATTACCAACCCCCCAAAACAAATATCCAGGAAATAAACATTCTAAACAGGTAAAAGAAGCTGATTTAAGCTTCTTAGACAGCATATTTGAAATTTGCATCCATGCATCAAGAAGCAGGTTTAGAAAGGATTATTCAAATAGAGAAGGAAAGAGAGAAAGAAAGAAATAGGGTGATGTTTTTGCATTCTTTTCCTTCTTCTTGCTCTTAGCAAAAATATTAACCTTTGGCAAGCTGCAGGTTTTGTCACATAATGGGGATATTATGCTATTGTAGATATTCTGCATCTGCAGATGTTCTGCCTTCTACAGATATTCCCTACTGAAATATTCACAGGAAAAAAAACCACTAATTCATATCTGTCAAACTAGAGTTTACCAAGAGAAGGATATGTCATCAATGTCTTGGGTAGCAGAAAGGTGTAGTGTGAGCAGCTTACAGGTGAGGACTTGGAAGCAAACTAAAGCCGTGTGGAACATGCTGCAGAACTGTTGCATGGTGTCAGAGGTAACATGTGAGAGCCTTCAATTCTCCAAATAAAAAATTAAGAAAAGTGAGGCACTTGAGTAAAGTTCTCGTTTGTATCATTATACTTCATGATATCTCTCAAGAAATGAAAATATGATGTATTGCAAAAGCATAGAAATTGTTTATAGCATTTTTTTGTTAATATTACAATTCCCAGTTACAGGAAACCTCAAACAGGTTTGTAGATTAAGACAAATTATCTGGAAATAGAGAAGCCAGAAGAATTTCAAGAGCATGGCCTATTCCTGCTAGAAAGAAGACCTTGATGCAAGAAAACATCACAGACACTGTGCACACATTTCTGCTCAGGTAAACACTATATCTCAATAGATTTTATTTTTTTTTTACAGGATTGTAAATACTAACTGCTAAAATAGAGAGTTTTACTAATGTAATCTAGTAAGGAATCAGCATTGATTAGTACACAATAGCACTCTAATAGTGCAGAACAATGATTAGAATAATGGCAGCTGAGACGAGGTTGGGTCTGGGAAGTTACTAAGAAACATCCCAAGTGACAGGTGGTAGAGATTTGGGTCAGACATTGAAATACAGAGTCACTTTTTTGTGTGCATTTCTTACATAATTTCCTACTTTACAGTCAAGAACTTAAAACTTCACTGTGCTAACTTGTTTTTTTTAGGTTCTGATTTGTGTAGTTTGTGATGATGTCAATCAGATCTGACAACAACAAAACATGTTCCTTTCTGAAAGCAACAATTATCAGTAAGGTATTTTCCAGATCAGTTTTTCAGAATCCTTGCAAATCAAAACCAAAACAAGTCTGTGGAACACTGAGACTACTGGAGCGTACTTTTCAGTAAACTACAGTCACATTTGGAGCAGGATTATTGTACACTGGCTAAAAGGGAAGTCACTCTTTGCAAGTCTTGACCAGTGATCCTCCACCGGACTTCCTTGCACAGTAGGATCACTTCAAGAAGGAGTGGGTAGAATTTTGCTACTTGATTTTTGAGCCTACTTGGTGCTGTAGATTTGCAAGTCAAGACCAAATTCCTCATTTTGTGTTCTTATTGCAAGTGGAAATGAAAACAGGGAAAAAAAAGAGAGAGAATGGGAAGACAAGAAAATAAAATAGAAAAAGTAAAGGTAGTAAACGAAATAAAGATCAAAGGAAAAACCTGTTTTGTGATTTAAAAGATTAACACATTCTTTTAAGCTGTTTGTTACCTCATATTAAGCTCAGAGAGGCCCTTTGGCTTTGATGTTCCATATTCAGTACTTCAAAACTGAATTTAAATATAATTTGTGTCAGGATATACTTGTACTTCAGATAGTCTTATATTAACTGATTCCATTTTCTAACATTTCTTGGTAGTAAAATTTACAAAATAGTGTGATGTCATGTGATGACAGTAGCTGTGTTTCACAGAAGGGGTGGTAAATGCTACCTGGACAATCAGTAAATCCCCAGATTACAGAATGGGTGCTTCAAAATTCAGCTTTTCATAAACTTCCATCATACCAGGGCAGATTCAGGAGTTAAACCCCAAGTCCCAGTACACTGATAAAGACACCGTCACAGTCTTCGTAAAGAATATTTAGTGTTAATAAATTTATCTTCTTGAAATATTTTCCATTCTTGTAAATGAAAGCAGACTATAAGCGTCCAACTAGAAAGAACTATTTTTATTATGAAAAACATTCCTGAAAACTTTCTACCATGTTCATCTTGCTCTTGCCCTTTCCTTTTTGCAGTGGAAAATGCCTCAGTGCTGGCATTGGTGTTTGGTTACTCTGAGTCCCTCTGAGGAGACTCAGATGGAAATCTTGTACTTATCTCTAGAAAAAGCACAGTACTGTATTTCTCAAATTGATCCTGTGCCACCTCTCTGTTTCAGCACTGATGATAACAGAAAGGAAGTATATCAAGCCTGGATCTCCTCCAGGGAGCTCAGAACTGACTGGTAAGTTTATCCTACCATGAAATATTTAATAACATTTCATAAAAGGCCACTCTGTAATTATCAAAAATGGAATAAAGGAAGCTATTGCTTAGTGATTGAAGAATGAAATTGCCAACAGGATTAAATGGAAATATTTAAGGGAAAACACAAATTCATTCATATTAGTCCACATTTGACTCCTCTTGTTTCTTCCTCTACATATCTGTCAGTATACAACTATCCTTTCTGTTTAGTATCTCTTGGTCTTTTATGGAAGACAGCAGCAAACAGAAAAAGAAATGTTTCTACATCTTCCACATCAAGATTCTTCAGGTATAGGATAAAAATTTGCAGGCACAGCAAGCAGGATGGGAAAGAGATATCACCGTGCAACAATTGACCTGTGAAACATACTTGTGTTGTGATTAGATGTACTTCTAATATCAGTTTTAACCCTATTGTAAAAAAAAAAACAAAAACAACAAACCAAACCATAAAAATTTAATACACAAGCTCTGTGTATGTTTACTTGTCTTTATTTAAAGTCATTAGTAAAGCTCTTGCATTGAACTCATCAAATAATTAATTATAGGATGGAATATATCAGTATGCTACACCAATTACCTTCCATAATGCAATTCAAGGCCATGACCAGTACTGCAGTGAACTGTTGCAGCCAATTAAAAAAACAAAAACAAAACAAAACAACCCCCTCTGCCCCCCTAAAATTAGAAATATGTATCTGTAAAATGTCAATTATAATTCCAACAAGTACTCTGGACAGACCAAATTAAAAGACATTTTACTGGCTCTATTTGGTTGTTAATAAAAGCAAGAGTTATACAAGTGGAAAGTTTTATTCTGTATTTTCATATTGATGAAATATTGCCTTCAATGACATTGAGTTTGGAATATGTTTTGTATGCTCAAGTCTTGCTCTTGGATTTGATTACCCATCTGAAATTTTGGAAGACAAAAATTTCATCTTGCTGTTTTACTTAAAATGATCCTCACAATAAGCCAATTAGTAAACCCAGTGATTTCTTAATCTTTTGCCATCTTTTACAGTGCACAAATTCCTTAGTCTTTTTCAGAGTTTAGCAGAATATGTGGTATAGTATTAAGCTATGAATAGCTTTATGGCCTGAAGTGTCCAAAGGTCATCTTTTTTTATGAGCCTTCTTAGTGGATGCTTCAAGGCATGACATCCTTCAGTGGTCAGAAAAAAACACAATTTTTATTTTGAAAGAAATATACTTTACAAACTTGAGGATAATTGTAATTTTTTCCCTTTATGCCCCAACTCTTTTAAATTTTGATCTATTCTAACAGATGTAAGAATGATGTTTTGTTAATTTTTTTAAAAGTAATGTATAAAGAATACAGTTCTAGTTAACACAGACTTGATTTTTCTCTTAATGTGGACAAAGTCAGGTTGGTAAGTAATAAAAGAAAAGGAAAAAACCTGTATAACAATTAGTTATCAGAAACAAGAACTGATCTAAGGCTTTCCAGCAGTGAATTCTGGAAAATGGATTTGTGTACTATAACAAAAAGGCATAAGAGGTAAATTAATGCATTGAAAAAATGGAAATATCATTTCCATTAAACTTGTGTTCACCTTTCCCTTTGCAGAAGCCAGAAGACCTTGACAGAATGTATAGAATGGAAGGTAGGTACGTGTTAAGATACGTTTGGAGTTTCCACATCTGATTTAAGTGTATAAATTGTATTACTAAGATAATTAACTCAATACAGTCCATTGAAACTAGCAGAATATTCATTGCACTGTAGACACAACCAGGCTTAATTCAGCTGTTTAGTGTCTTATGAAATATGTAAGCACATGTTCAGTTTCCACCTACAGTTCTGGAGAGAGAGTGATTTCTTGTGAATCCTGTGTCACATCTTTCAGATTTGTGCAAAATTTTCAGGTACAGAAGACCATGAAAAATGGCACTGTATGACTAAATTTAGGAAACTGGTTTGAGCTTTGGGTAGAGGGGGTCAGCTAATTGCTTTCTAGACCGAACTGGTTGTTGTTTAGGTCCCCACTGCTTGTACTGCCCACCTTTCTTTAAACTTCTTTGTCCAGAGTTGGAGCCCACTGACAGAGCTACATTCACCTGCCCACCTACAGGCATTCAGTGGATTTGAGATACACAGAAGTATCCACAAGTTGCTAACAGTTGTAATATAGGACTTGTTGAAGGGTAGAGTTGTTGAGAAGCAACGAAACAGCACTCTAGATCAGCACTATACAAGGCCAGCTGAAGTGAGCTGATCTGTAAATAAGAAACTTTTATCACCTACTATATTTGGTCATCTGTCACTTATTTAAAGAGAGGACAAAGACTTCCCTTTAAAGAAATGTATCTTTTAATGGCTGACAGAATTTCATGCATGTATTCCTTGAGTGTCATCCCCAGTGCATTATTCTGTTTCATCTTTGTATCTTTTTTCTTTTTTCCCCGTTATTTTTTTATTCTTTTAACAAAGGGCTGTAAGAGCTTTGTCTCCCTGGGACAAGACCTATTCTGAGACAACACTGCAGGAGATAAGGCTGATTCTTAAGGTTAACTCACAACTCCCAGAACAGGGAGAGTGTTGATTGAGGTTAGGCAGGTAGCAGGGCAGACTGTTGTAGAGTTTCCAAGCAACTCATAAGGCAGCCTGATTTTTTGAGCAGGTCTGTTTGGCTCAAAGTGCTGTAGGGATTAACAAGTTTTAAGAACAACCTGGGAGACAGAGCACTGAATTGATTTTTCAGTGCTACCTCGGCTGTCCCTTTCCAGGGAAGCTGCTTTAGTACTGGACCTCATTCCTGACTGATGTGCAACAAAGCTCTTTTTGTACACTTGAGTCTGCAAAGTCATTCAAAAATAGTTGTAACACAAACATAATCAGGTTTCTGGTTGTCTAAAGTTTAGCACATACAGCAAAAATTCAGACACTGTTTTGCATGAGAGAAAGATACAGTTAACATTTTTTTGGTTTTGCCGGCAGAGGAATAAGTAGTGCACAAAAGTTAACTAAAGAGATGCAGACAGAAAGCAAAGAATATGGGTAGACATGAGGGTAAATGTACTGATTTAATTTTTAATCTATTAATGAGATCAAGAACACCCTGTGGAGGGCACCTCAAATGGTTAGATTAAACATCCAAGCAATAATAATATATCAAATCCAGAAAACTTGTTAACTTGATAGGGACACTGAATGTGTATACAAGTTCTCTCTTTCTTGTTAAAAACTAATGACATTAAAAAAACCCAGAAAGATACAAAGCTAAGTTTGCCACTGCTTTAAGAACTTCATGTAGAAGACAGAAATATTTTTTCAGTCCTAAAAGGAAAAAGTAGAGTCACAGATGATGAACATTGTAGCAGCTCAGCTGTCTAAGAAGTTAATGTAATCCAGTTTTTGCACAAAAAAACCAACCAACCAACCAAACAAAAAACACCAAAACAAAAAAAAAACACCCAAAAACAAACCCACAAGGAAAACTGCCCTTTGTCAAATTGATGAAGGGCTATAACAAGACTGCAGTAGTGTGAAAAAGGGCAAGATTATTATTATTTTTTAATAATCGGAATTTACTTAAGCTGATATGAAATACCGTAAATCCAACATCTTCTTGCATCTAAAAGTGACTCCTTTTTCTGCATGTTTGAACTCATGTGTGCACAGTACTGGGTGGCAATTCAGTGTCTGAAAATCTCTGGTCACACAGTTCAGAAAGTATCCCTGTGGTTGCATCTGCATGTCCACACTAAGCAGTGGAAGGGCAGAACAGCCCATTTGCTTCCATCTCCTTCTTCTTTGTGCTCCCACAAGGTTTGTGTGCTGTCTGATTGTGCCTGTACCCCAAACTGGACAAATGGAGAAAGCCCAGTCAATACAGAGAGTCAGCATTATTGGTGGAAATAAAAGCCACCAAGCCTGATTCCCTTTGGCAGTAGCATCCCTATTGTCTACTCATGTAGGTCACAAAAGCAACTTTCTGCTGGCTCCTGAGAATGTCCTTAGACCTTGGAGTGCCCTTTTTGGTACCAGTCCAGGTAGAAACACAGGAACAGCCTGCTTTGATTCATGGCCACGCAATTCCAGATTTTCCTGGATATCCTCACCACACAGCTGCTGCTGACTACAAATATGGTACACAGAAAGAAACCACTTTTTCTCTTTCACCATAAAATCCTGACATGGTACATACTTCTTAGGACCCTGGACATCCTGGGCAGATTTTAACTGGGTTTATCAGTTTGATGTGTTGAAAAATGGAAAAAAAAAAAAAAAAAAATTAAATTTAAATAATATATTGAAAAGGCAGTCCAATCGGGCCTAATTTAAGGACAGATATGAATGGTTTGTATCTTAGGTCTCTACAACAACAATTTACATCAGGTCAGCCTCTATCTCTGTGGGCTTCTTTTAAAGCTAGTGAGGGGATTTACCTGGTGAAAATGCACCTGTGATGGTGCTGCTGCTTCCTCCACTTGCTGTACAAATAATCCTTTCTTATGATTATTGAACAATCCGCTCTGCCCTGACCATGTTTATTCAAAGCAAAATTATTTTATTGATTTTCTATGAGGTTTGAATCAGGAACATTATCAATGTATGCTCCCATAGTTTTTAATAGAAGGGCACAAAAAAGGCTTTTTTTTTCCCATTTATTTTATTTATAAGTGGCAATAAAATAAATAAATACCACATACTGCTTGAGAAGTCCTAAACTCTGGATCATTTTCTGCTTCACAAATGGGAAATTCAGAGAACTCATTAAGAGATTTGCTGTATGCTATATCTCATAATGTGTAACAGTGTTGAACAAAATGAATTCTCTATCAACACATTAATCAAGTCCTGTGAGAAATACAAGCTTTGAAAAAACTAAGCAGAATTTGTTTACTCATTTATATAGTTAGAGGTTTCTGATAAAAATCAATTTGTGCATAGAAGTGAAGCAGCTAGTCCCTAAGAATCTCCTCAATTATGTCAAAGAAATAAATGCTTAAAATTCAGTATGAAAGCAAAATCTGAGCTTGAGCTCTCCCTGATTAGTATATTTTCTCAGTTGATAACGAAGATTTTAGAGAAATCATTTCAAATTATATATTTTGGAATTTTAGAAATATGTGCCCCTTTTACTGCCAAATTTACTCTTTCAGAAGATTCTGATCCTCATTTGATTAAAGCAGAATGGTGAATAGAGCTGGATCAAGCTTCCCCAGCCAGTGCAGAACACAGTATGTGCTGACATGTCTTAGTTTTAATCGTGATCTTGGCCATGTACATTGCCACGCCTGCATGGAGCAAGAATTGTCTGGAGAGCCACTGACTGAGCTGAATAAAGTTGTCTCATGAAAAGATAACAGAGGAATTCATGTTAAAAGGGGCATCCGAAACATTTCAACAGAACACATTTTAGAGATTCCTCTTTTTCTCCACTAAGTTCAGAATGGGCTTTGGTACAATTAATTCAGACCTAGGCAATAGACTTTTAGCTACCTACAGTAAGGCAAAATGATTCCCCCTCGTACAGTGAAACAGTTTGTAGAAGATATGACTCAGTTTTCCATTTTCTGGCATTACTGGGATTTCCTAGTCAGCTGATTTCAGCTTATTCAGCACCTCTTTCATGTCCCAGCAAGGACACCCTAATATTCCATTTATAAAACAGAACTCATGTATAATATTTGAAGTAATGGCAACTAGAATACCTATTAAAAATAAAATAATGAAGGGAAACTATGTAACTTCATGATGTGTTCATTTGTTTATGATACATTTATCATGAAATCAAGGAAAAAATTACTTTTTAACTTATAAAGTGAAGATGATTGCTACTACTGACTAATAAATACTTTGAATCACTGCATAAAAGGCGCAATAATTTTTCCAGGCTTTTGGCAGTACATATTTTTAAATTTTACACCTTCATCCAAAATAAATTTTTATGCTCCACCATTCCAAACGGGGGATGGAATTTTAATACTTGACAAACCTCCTGCTCTTTCACTGCCCTAGGGCTAACCAGCAATTTCTGCAGACTCATTTCTCATTACTTTAAAAGAAATGTTCAGTATTTGCTGGGAGACAGCTGAAATACTTGGATTTCTAAGTTTGTTTCCCTGTTTGTGTGATTGATGATATTGATTTTAAAGGAGAGAGAAAGGAACACACTCAATCTCGCAGATGTCTTTGAAGGGAGGGTAGAAACCAGTGTTTGGGAATGCATGTGCTGTTACCAGCTTGACTGGCTCTCTTGAACTATTTCCTTTCACTTTGAGGGGGGACTTGTATTTGTGACATTGCAAAGGTAAATTTTGTCTCAAAAAGTAAAATCAATTACTCTTGGGATTCTCATTGTCAATATTTTTAAAGACATTATCTTCAGACAAGGGTTTTTTCCTCCTACTTTTAAATACCTTTTTCCTGTGATGTCGGTTTAGCTTTTCCAAATATTATTTAGTATAGAAAATTAAATCAAGGAGTAGAGGTCAAATACTTGAAACATGTCAGATATAATGCAATTCTTTTCCTGCGGATCAACATATGTTTGCACAGTGTCAGGTAATGCAAAAAAAGAGAATTTGTGCTGCTGGGAACACATGTTTTAAAGTGCTGAAATAACCAGTGCACGTACTTGAATAGGCCATTGATTAGACACATGACAGAGCTCACAGCAAAACCAAATTTCCCCAGGAAGAAATCTCAGTTACTGCCACTCCATTCAAAGGTATTTGATAAAGTTTGGGATTAAATATCTGATTTTTTGAATAATTTTGAATGTGGTCTTATAGTGGAGTTTTTGTGCTAGATTCGGATGGTAACTCAATTCCCTGAGTGTGAAAAAAAAAAAAAAGAAAAAGAGGAAGCTAATAGATTTTTTTAAAAGTATGAATGTTTTGAAAACTTTTGACATAGAAAATTTGACAGGTAATGACTTTAGGACCATTTCTCTAATTCTAGAGCAGTAAAAAGGTCTTCAAGGCCTACTATAATGAAACAAGTACTTACTATGACTCTGTCATGTTTACATGGGTACTGTCAGATTTCTCTCAATTTATCACATTAAATACTAGCTTATCCTCTGATGACATTTTGTTGAATAATTCATAAAACTAGCCTGAAACCCAAAAACTTCTCTTAGCAAGTGAGAAAAGATAGTAGTGCTGACTCATGGACTGCTAATTTTACACTTGTTAAAATAATGTATTGTGTTATTTTGTGACTCAAAGTTGCTTTCATATGGAAGTTAAGCCATAGCATTTCATGACGTATGCATTTACCCATTCAGTGTTTAACATGAAATCTATTAAAAAACTGTGATAATACCAAGTAACTTCGAGAATAAGCAAAGCCATAGGAGAGTGACTTGAGCAAGGAACACTTTAAAACAAAATATTATTTTGATAAATATGGTAATCTGCCATATCCCATGATGCTTATGCCAATGAAGTGACCAGTGAGTTGTTACATTTTTTTAAAACTGTGGTAGTTGATATTTAACAATATTTAACAATCTGCAATCAGTAATTAAACAGAATTACCTCATTTTATGGATGGTACAGTGGCATAAACCTCCTCTTTTCCAAGCAGAAAAAAGACATATTGAGTTGATATTTTTCTTTCAAATGTAGTTTTTGCCATCATTACTGCATCTTTATTATACTGGATTTTATTTATTCTCTTTATATTAAATTGTATCTTTTAAATGTACATAGCATTAAATATCCTTACATCCTTAAATATTTGGCTAATTGAAAGCCAGTCCAAATGCATATAGAAGATTTTGCTTTTTCAAAGCATCATTCACAAAAATAAAAAACATAATGCATTCAGTATTTGTTTAGTGAATTCATCTCACAAAATATTAGCCCAGAAATTCTTTCATGCCAGCAGTAATTTTAAATCGTTATGCATTTTCAAAGCCTGACTCTAGATAATGTACCTCAGGAATACATCTATTCACAAAAGGGCTTCTGTCTAGAGTCTGACACATGTATATTCCAGCCATGGAGCCATGCCTACATTCCTGCTTGACAGGATAACCAGATAAGATGCAGTAAGCTCCATTTCACCAGAAGGAAATTAATTAAATGAAAGTAAAATCAAACACAAGATTCTTAATATTATGTTCTCTCATTCTGAAATTTAGGCAAGTACAGTGAGATAACTGCTCCCCTCAATGTCAAAAGACCTGGAAAGCCTAGACCCCCTCCATGTGGCCTAAAATATTTTTATTTTCAGATTCAATGAATGAATTAATTACTGTTGTTGATCAAATCTATGAGTTCTAGACAAAAGCATACATAGGCTCTCTAGTGCTGGTATAAAAGCATCTGGAGTTGATGCAGAGTAACCTTTGTATGAACAGAAAGACCACTCTGCCCCCATCCTTTCCTTTCTTTCTTTGATGCTCCATGAAACACAAAGTGAAGCTGCAACACATAACCTCAGCCAAGCAGAAGCACTCCAATTCCCTGTCACTTCTTTGGCTCATTTCTGGAAAAAGTGGTGGACTAAACCTGCAAATGAGTGAGTTCCCAGTGTACCACGGACAAGGAACAAACATATTCATGATTGTTTCACATTCATATACATGTGTGCTTGCATCAAGCAGTTACAAAGACTCCAATCAGACCCATCATTTTCCCTAATTCAGGGTCATTAGTGACAAGTTTTGTGATGAAGTTTCAGTCTGGCTGTTTATCTGAATGACTGCTGCATATCAGTGTATTTTAAGCTCATGCTGAATTGCAAGGATTCATTTGAAAAATGCTACAGGAGAGCTTCCCATTGCCTGTAGTCTTGTTCAGCTGCTTCTCCAGAGGAACTTCTTTTCAGAAATTCAGTGTCTTCATTGGTATCACCATTTCTGAACATGGATCTTGTAGTCCTTGCGTTGCAATGAGGTATCAAGCTCTGTTAAATATATTTACATGGACCTTACCTTGGAAAATAGCTCTCTTTACTCTCCAGGGCAAAGGGATAAAAAAAATTACAAAGCTTCAGAAAAGGTAATTTTTTTGCTATGCACTGTAGTCTGTGCCAAAAAAAGGAAACTTTGCAAGGGTGCTTTTGAAAATTTCTTCTTCAATAATGTAAGGCTCTGACAACCTCTTCAGGGTTAACACATGCAAGTGATGTCTCAAGGGGCACGTGCTGGGTTTTGATTTGTGACAAACTGGTTGTGTTTGCACCTTGGAGGGCTGAAACAGGAGCTGTTGATCATCAGCCCAGTGCAACGGAGCTTCTCCCAGTCTGAAGATTTGATCTGTTCTTGGCTTTATTCATGGGAAGGGGAGTTGTGCAAGAGGTATTACCTGGGCTGTGGGGGACAAGGGGAGGAAGCTGTTGCTTGTGTGTGACTGTGGAGGCATTGGGGAAAGGCCATACAGGACTCCCTCACGGGCAAGTCTTGCTTCTATGACTGATAAATCCAGGAATTCTTTTTAACTGAGCCCAGAGGAATAGACAGAAACATTATTTGCTGTCCCTATCCATATTCAGAGAGGTTCTTTGCCTCCTTCACAAGAGCTAGAATAATACAAGTTGCCATAAAGCCATCAGAAACAGAAGAAGAATAAAAGAAAGCAAACCCAGTATGTGCATTAAAAGTGGTGGTGTTGCCATAATGCTGAAGAAAGGAAAATGAAATTCAGCAGTAGAAATGTCTGGAGTGGTTTTTATTAGCTTTTTCATATATTTATTTTTATTGACTGTGCCAGGATAAAATTTCTGTGAGACATTCAATATACGGAATTCTTTCTTTCACAAATCCTCACACAGAGAGTTCTGCCTACAAAAACAGTACACTAATGAAGGGAAGTCCTTAGAGAGAAGCTGTTTAAATTATTAAAATATCTGGCATACTTAAGAAATTAGTACTGCTGCAACTTGCCATTTATTTTTCATCTATCCAAAGTAATCAGAAATTTGAAAGAAATTACTTTGAAAAATGTAAAGGAGCAGAGTTTATAAAAAATGTCATTAGTAAGATGATATTAAATTTATGAATGTTTCTCTCATAATTATAACCATGGTAAAAGGGAAATACTGCCAAGCACTGAAATGAGTAGGGCATATTCTCAATAGATGCTGGGGTACCTGATTCTGACAACATGTATGTAAACAGAGTCTCACAGAGACTTCAATGCTATGTCTACATTTTTACTGTTATAACTATAGTTATAGGAAAAAATGCATTATTTTTATTAGACTACATTCAATTGGCAGCAATATTTGAGGAAATCAAGAAAGAATATGTTTCTCTTGTAGCAATGCAGAGCCTGATACAGGCTAGTTCCAGTACATCAGCTGATGGTCAGAACTGGATTGAGCCTTATTAGCAGTATTGGCATATCCATCCACCAAATAACTCAGTGAGAATATGAGAGAGCTCATTAGAGCTGCTTTAGTTATTTGCACTTCTTTGCTTTGTGTCCCACAAGCAGATCTGAAATGAGAAAGAAAATAAGTGGTAGGTTATTGTAGTATTACATTAAGATTCCCTGATTTTGAAGTAGAAATATCAATATATAGGGTCTTGATGGAGGAAACAGAACTTGCTGGAATTCTCTTTCTGTGAACAACATAAAGGTTTAAAACATTCTTCTTGTTCCTACCTAAGGAGAAGAAAGATCCTGTAATTGAAAATGTAGGGGGAAAAAAAAGGTGGAGGAAGAAAGAATATGCCCAACTACCATAGACAAACTGCAGCATGATGATGTCATTAGAAAAATCTCTTTCTGCTGTTCCCAAAGGATACAACTGCGTACAGCAAACCAGAGTATTTAGAAATTGAAAAGGACACACCAAGAATCTCAGAGATGACTGTTTATTTTCAGTTGGTTATTTGTATTTCGGGGTCCTGTATGATTTTTTGCATCTTGCAGCACAGAAAGGCCGGTGATATGGCCTGTTATTGTGTTTGGGCATAGCCTTGTATTATGCTAACTATGGGTACACTAAATTTTTGTTAAAACATTTACAGAACTGGCAAATCCTACCATTTGATGTACTTCATATTGGTTTTTTGTTGCTATAGCAGCTCTTGTGACAGTTAGGGATTTGTCACTTTCATATGTAAGGACCTTTCCTATAGTTCTCATTGAATTAATATGTAAATCTAGTATGTATACCTAAAGATGACAGAAGACACATGTCATGCTCACAAACTGGAGGTTCCCTAGGTTTGAAGTTTCATTAGGAAAATACAGACAGTGAAATTATTTGGTTACTGAGGTGCCACACAATTTCATCTCAGTTTTACAAAGCTGGGAGTTCATCTTCTCAAGTAATTACTGCTTAGGAGCTGGAGTCAGGAATTATCTTTTTGTTTGTTTGTTCTCATCTGTATCACTGACTCTGTTACATTAAGATAAGTAGTTTAATCTGTGCACTGCTTCTCCATGTAAAATATTACCTTGTTTCACAACACTGTTGCACAATGTAAGCACTGCCTGTTAACATACTGAATATCTGTTATCTAACTGATAATGCAAAAGAGAAGTACTAATATGATGTGCTAAGAAATTAATAAGTATAGTCACCTTGTTATGCAAGTGAGGGCAGAGCTTCTGTATTCTCCATTCTTCTAAGATCTCTTTTCTTTTTTTTCTCATGTGAAAAACTGTTACTCCTTTCAGCTGTGCTTTATAATGTTAATGTGTTCTACAATTTGAATGTTTATAATCCGTGACCAGTTTTAATTTAATATCTCAAATACATTCAGAATTTTCTGGTACTTTCTGTTTGCCTTTAGCTTGCAGTATCAATAATAATAAATAGTCATGTTACATTTTCTTCTAAAAAAATCATGCATTATAGTTCCCAGAGTAAAAGAGTCGCTCCTCAGTGACTGATATAAATTAAATATTATTCTTATCTTTAAGATATGACTAGTTAACATTGTTCATTGGTTGATGAGAAGTTCAACATGACCCAACAATGTGCATGTGCAGCTCAGAAAGCCAGCCATGTGTTGGGTTGCATCCAAAGCACCGTGGGAAACAGATTGAGGGAGGTGATTCTTCCCCTCTACCCTGCTCTGGTGATACCCCACGTGCAGTGCTGCACCCAGCCCTGGGGGCACCAGCACAGTAAGGACATGGAACTGTTGGAGTGAGTCCAGAGATGGCCACAGAGATGCTCAAAGGGCTGGAGCACCTCTCCTATGAAGATAGGCTTAGAGACTTAGGGTTGTTCAGCCTGGGGAAGACAAGGCTCTGAAGTGACATAATTGCAGCCTCCCAGTACCTGAAGGGAGCCTACAAGAAAGATGGAGAAGGACTTTTCCCAGGGGCAGGAAATGACAGGACAAGGGGGAATGGTTTTAAACTAGCACAGAGTAGGTTTAGATTAGATATAGGAAAGAAATTCTTCACTCTGGGGTGGTGAGGCACTGGAACAGATTTCTCAAAGAAGCTGTGGATGTCCTATCCCCAGAAGTGTTCGAGACCAGGTTGGCTGGAGCTGTGAGCAAGCTGGTCTAGTGCATGGCATCCCTGCCCATTGCAGGGGAGTAGAAACTAGATGAACTTTAAGGTCCTTTCCAACCCAGGCCATTCTATGATTCTATGAAATAGCTAAAGCAGTTCTAACCAGCTATCTGATGTTCTCACTGAGTTATTTGGTGGATGGACATGCCAGTATTGCTAGTTAATTCTATGATTCTGAGTTATGGCTGATACTTCAAAGAGCAGGACATTTCCAAACAAGAAACAATATTACATACTGCAGATAAAACAAGGCTCTGTCTTTATATTTTAAAAAGTTAAGGGTGTCTTCTTTTCTTTTTCTTTTTTTTCTTTTTCTTTTTTTTTGTTCTTTCAAACATTGCTTTATCTTTAATATTTATCTGTTTTTTTCTCACTGGAAATGGGAAACAGGGCAGATAGCTTCACTATAAAAAAATTAGAGCTAAAATGACATAAAAGAACCTGAGAAATATTACATCTAATATGAGATTGTTAAAGCTAAGAACAATTGATAAACGCGTTGAAATGTATAGCATTTTCTCACATTGCTCATGCATCAAGCTCCTTATAAAGCTAATTACTACCTAATCTATTGTAGACTGAATAGCAGGAAATCACTACTCTCCTATGTAGTATAGTAGATAATCCATTAAGTAGCACAGTAGGATATGATGCCATCGAGAACCTCTCCACGAGAAATTATCTATGTCTTCCCAAGACAGGCAAGAGGCTGGCTGTGCAGAGGTATGTACTAGTCAAATCACAAAGTCCTGTTGCACTACTAATCTTTGCTAAAACACATCTGTGATACTGCAGAGCTGTAAAAGAGATCTGTGTCATTAGAGATGGACAATTTGTGTTCCTTTCCCTTGTGCTGCCATGCATGATAATCACAGACTCAGAGCTAGGCTGTAGCACAGAGGCAGAATCAAGGCAGTTTAGTTATTGATTTGTTAGCTTAGTCTGTCTCCCATGTTCCCTGCTCATGCTGCACCTTTTCATTACAGGTGGTGTTCAGGAGGTCTCTGTTTTCTTCACAGCTACTTGTTTCCCAGGAGTTGTAGGAAATCAACTATTCAGAGATCTGTGTTAATTTTATTTTTTAACACTGGCAAAGAGGTTTATCTAGGACAAAAACATGTACACAGTCAGCATGCTCACATAAATATTCTTTAGGAAATCAATCTTGCATATTTAACTGAATTAAGTAAACTGTATCAAAATTTCTTAAAAATACTGAAAAATTGGATATTCTGAAAGTTCTCATATGTATGTTTGCTTAGTATATTAGTAAATAATATTTTCATCTAATGAGAACCTTCAGTCAAAACTCTGATTATCTGGTTTTTTTTTTAAAAATCAGGTTTTGACAGTGAATCATGTTAGGCTGTCTCATACAGGCACCAGTATAATCTTTTTCAAAGGTAAGTGCAAGAATCCTGCAGGAGGCTTGCATGAGAACACATGCTTCAATACTGTCTCCTTAGCCTTAGACAGAGATGTGGATCATCAACAGTTACATGTTTTCAGCCATCCTCTTGTGATTTTCTCTCAATCCTTCCCAGTTACCATTCTCACCATCTAGGCAAATCTTTACAAACTTTCTCTAGTCTTAGTATTATCAATATTTATGGTAGTGAGTTCTAAACATTGATTGGGCACTGTTAGGAAAGTATATTCTTCTTATAGTTTTAAGTATTCCTCAGTGCTATTGAATTTCTCTTTAGGTTTTTCTTTGAATCATATTTGTTTGAATCATATATGGTTTGATTTTTTAATTTTGAAAATAAGCAAATATAAAATTAAATAAATAAGCTCCATATGGATCCTCTTTTTTCTCATCTTTATCCCAAACTGTATGAAATGAGCACCCTTCACATTTTCATTTTGTTTTTATACAAATTATAGGTTTCTGTGGTGGGTTTAACAGTTCACCTCCCACCCAGCTGTTCACCCACTTCCCCTCCTTGGCAGAACAGGGAACAGACATTAGGAAAAAACAATAAAGAGAACACTCATGGGTTAAGATAAAGACAGGGGGATTGCTTAGCAATTGTTGTCACTGACAAACTAGATTTGGGAAAAATTAACTTAATTTACTGCCAATTTAAGTAGATTCTAGTTAGTAAGACCCAAAAAGACAAAGCAACACTTTTTATCCCCCCTCTGCCAGGCCTAGCTTCAATACCTCCAGACTGCTCTATCCCCACTCCAAACAGCAGAGGGAGGAGGAAGAAGAGGTTATGTGATTTCTCTTTGTCACTTCCCCTGCTCTGGTACAGTCTCTCTACAGGCTGCAGGAAATTTGCTCCAGCGTGAGCTCTCCATAGGCTGCAGTGCCTGGAGTGCTTTCTCCTCATTCTCTGATCTCAGTGATTTCTGTTATTTCTCACTCTTTCTCCCTCTCCTCTTTCCTCTGTGTTTATTTTTCATCCTTTTTAAAACATGTTTTCACAAACTTCACTAACAGGCTCAGCTTTGACCTGCAGTAGGTCCCTTGCAGCCGGGTGGCTGGACAGCTGATCGGTTTAGGAAGCTGAACTCCTCTGAGAGGAAGCAGCTGCCCCTCTTCCCCCAGCTTGGCAGCTGTAGACCGTTCACTGTGTAGGTAAGTCGTTCGCACCTTACTGCCTTTTACTACAGCCATCTGAAAACTTATTCATAGGCAGTTAGAACGATTAGAAACTCCCCAGCGTCATGAAGACAATCACATGTAGCTAGACAGTATTTCTCAATACAAAACAGAGCTGTGAACAGACCGATAAGAGAAAAGTAAACTGGAAGATTTTCAGAGTGCAACAGGACTGAAATGGTTATTTCCAGTGCTGTGCAGAGAAAATACACTTCAGGAAGATAAGCCAGGAGAAGAGCCATGGCAAGGATATATAAGGTGCAAGAGGAAAAGTCTGATAGCCCAGTAAAGACATAGGTGCACAGTATCCCATATGAACCCATAGCTAGGTGAATACTGGGAAAACCAGGGACAAATAAGCATGAGAGTAGAGGAAACACATAGTGAATCTGGACACAGTCTTCTCTACACGCAGATAAGGAACTCCCATAACAGGAAATTGTGCAACAGGTCCTCTATGGGGATTCTTCTTAACTCCATGAAAAATACTCTAGAAGTGTTCCAGGAAAAACAAACAAACAAACAAACAAATCCCCACTATAAACTCTTTCTGAGCAGTGTAAACACAGATGCTGTTGGTAGATCTAAACATGTTTAATTCTTCCTTACAATACTCTAAGGTAGCAGCTACTGGCATTTACTATTCCCTTGTTTTCTGACAGTCATAGTATTTTTACTCCATGTATTAAGTTCTTGTTGAATATCTTCAACTACCTAGAAAAAAACCTTAGTACTTTGAAAAACCCCCCAAAAACAACAGTAATTATGTCATTCTTCATAAGTCACAAGATGGCATTCAGTGGCTGTTTGCAAATCCATTATTTATTTTTAAACTCAAAGTTCAAGATGTGTGCCTTGAAATATAATAAAAAATAATGTTCTATTTCCCCATCAACTCTAAAGTCTTGTATTTCTTTTACTACATTTATCTTAGTTCTTCTGACTAGAAATATTATCATACAACATTTGTGAGTTAGCATTTTATTTCCTTTTTCATGTTTCACTCAGCCTGAAAATAGACTTCAGAGTTTCACCTTTGGGAGGAAGATTGCATTCTTTTCACTTGTTCAGTTAATCAACATAATTTACAAAACAGAACCATTTCCCCATAGTATAAGCTCCACAGCACCTGCAATTCCCATCTCATTTCCAAAATTTGCTGACTGCAGCCTTCCCCACCCCCTTCGCTGTGCCCCAAGCTATATTTTGGCTTCAGTGGCTTTCATAGGCAATAAAAGCATTTTGAATATCCAAACTGAAGGCAATTAGTTCTGTTTTGCTATACAGATAGATTAAGGCATTTAAATCCCTTTGTCACACTGATGCATGATCAGCAGCAGAAACCATTCTTGAGGCAGCACCAGAACCCATCTAAAATAACTATCCATAAAGGGACGAAATCAGGTGATATATTAGGGGTATGGTTACTGAAGACTGCCATAACAAATGAGTAGAAAGGTGAAATTGCATTGAAAAATGCATTTTATAATATCAGGTTAGGAAGAGACCAATAGCTCTGCCAAAGCCCTGAAAACCAGTCTTCCATTTAACAGGTAAGAAATAAAAATGATGAAACAGAAGATGTAAAGTTTTCGTTGCATAGTATAATACCCTTGTTGCTCACATTTGCAGGAGTTGAAATTTTGTAATGTATCTTTTCTGGCAGGCAGAGCTGCACAGAAGACAAGTCTATAAGAGATAAACGCAAAAATGAGTTTGATAAAACAGAAACCCCCAGCAAGAATTCAGCTGTAGCAAAGGAGAGATATAATCAGACCTCCTCTCAAGGAAAGGTCAAAACTGAGATGAAAACATATGAGTTGTTTAATCTCCCAGAAAAAAAAAAATAATTAAGAAACCAATCTAATTTCTTATAAAGCTGCATTGTTTTTTTCAGCATGACAGTCTGAGAAAATACCTGAAGAAAAGCTATTGTGGTTTTTTATTTTTACCTCTTCCCACTACTTTTCAGAGCCTCTGCAGCAACTAAGATAACCATGGGAAACCCACTATGAATCACATCACCTTTACATTTCCTGTATGTACAGGAGATTTTAGTCTTTACTCGTTTTCAAAGTAGTGTATGTATGCATTGTACTTATATAAAAACTGCAATCAGGGGTATACTGAGGAGATCTAATTAGGATGGTGCCACCATTGCTATGAATCGGTTTTATCCCAAACAGGACTGTGAGACAGAACACAAATATAGATTAGATTTTTTTTAAAAGTGCTTGCTCCAGAGCTGGCCTTGAGGAAGGTTGTCCATCTGTCACACAGGAAGACATTACAGGGTTCCTATGCAGTCCCTCCGAACAACCAGGGCAGCGATAGTGAAGATCATCTCTTCCTGAAATTTAATCTCATCAGAACATCTTCAAAACCCTGAACATTTATTATACTTTGATCTTTACAGCAGAGTGAATGAAGCTGTCATATTCATATTTCATGAATATTTGTTGGCAAATCATAATGATGCAAGTTATTCCACTACAGAATGCTTCTCATTTTGTGTGCGGAACTCAAACCAGCAAGGCAGAGCCAAGCCTAACAATTATTTCTGGTTTTTTAGAAGTGAGTGTTGTCATTTGTGTGAGAAATGAGACTTAGTAAATCTTATCTCTGCTTTATTAAATGCTGTCATGTGTTCAGTGTTACACTACTTTTCTATGCAATTTCCATGTGCTAAGCCAAAGGGACTCTGCTACTGGTAAGTTGTGCAGAGCCAGCATCAGAAAGTTTAGGATGGGACCTCCCTTACAACAGAGGTGATGGGGTAAGAGTAGTCACTGATGTTTTTAAACTTCTAGCTTTACAAGGGTAATAAACACAACCAATTATTTCACTGTGGACAAATTTTGGTTACATTTCTTCTCTACTAGTTTGTCAGGCATTAGATATTATAACTTGCAAAAATATCATTAGGAAGGGTCAATATATGGGATTGAACTAAAATTCCAGTGTTTTAGTTACAGTGTAGCATTAACTCTTTATTTTTTATTTTACAAAATGCTTTTAAGTTTTTGTAAACTTGCTCAGCCTTAGAAAAAGATATTAAGCCAAAATTATCAAAAGAATGAAGTGTGGGTAAACACATAGAACTGTGGCTAATGTGATAAACAGAGGAGTTGTTCCTTGTATAAAGCACTTTGTCTTCTTTGAATCCCATTTTCTACCATTTCTATTATTCATTGAGGTTTACAAGACTAATCTGATGAGCATTGTCTCTTTTAACTTCATACCAGCTCACACAATTGCTACTAGAATTGGCACTGAAAAATGGGAGGAAATATTTATTACTAGTTTTTTAAAGAATAGACTTGAAAGACTTCGCCACGTTAATTATGAACCATGATAATTTCAGACTCAGGATTTTGATCTGTTTCAGCACCCCATCTTCATTTGCTTTGGCATGGAAACAAATTTACAAAGATCACTTCTACCGTCTTTGTGTGCTCACATTTTCTAATCTTTTCTGAGGAAACTTTCATACATAAAAATGGAAAGAACAATGTTTTAACTGAAACTAAGCTAGCTTTGACTGAGTCAGAGTAATTTTAAATGTTGACTTTATATTACTAGTTCCCCATTTTCCTTGATATGTGCAAAATCTCTCTGCTCTATTAGAAGGTGTTGAATTTAAATACAATGCTGTATAATTATCTTGAGCTTAATTATATGAACCCTGTTGTTCCTAATGACCCATTAGGTCTCCAACATGACCACTATTTTGATATTTATTTTTCTTAAAAATAGCCACTAAATATTCTACTGGATATCTCTCCCCAAGTATTTTTGAAAATGTCTGACAATTAATGAAGTACTTCGGATAGCTCCTTCTTGCACTACAGTAGCTTCTCACAGAATCTTAGGAGAAATAAAGTCATTCCTTCTAGCCAGACAATGTATTTCATTTAATATTATTCATAGAGGTGCACTTATGCCTAAGCTTTGCCTTCACTTCCCTTTATCATGACCACGCCCTTCTCTTTTTAGCTTTCTAAGAAATTGTTATACAAAGTGTTCTGCCAGTGTTTGAAAATGTGTGTCTGTATATATAGACAGAAAATGAGTGAAAGAGATCACAGCAAAATATCTTAGTAAGCATTGTTGGCATCCTTGGCATCTGTTATTTGCATTCTTTTCTTGGAAGAATAATATGTTCATCTAGCAGAATATGATTGATTAACTGAGCAGAAGGGATATTTTGCATGTGTCAGTACTTGGAAATGCCATAGTCTGTATCTATTCTCCTGCAGTCTCTCCTCTCACACAGCTTAATGCAAAATGCCAATCTTTGTAGGGCCCTGCCATATTTTCTTCAGTTTCATCATCATTCTGGAAAGTTACCTTTATTTTATGCAAATAGGATTCATTTTATAACCCGAGGGGAAAAGATGTACATATCACTTTGTAAAATACCTCTGTATGAGAGGTTTTAAAATATTTTCTTTTGAAGTTAGTATTCACTGGGAAAGTGAGATGAAGAGGCTGATTTATTCATCAACAGAGTCAACATAGCACAAGTAGCAACAGTGAAAACCTTCAGCTAAACCATGAACATTGATCAGTTGCTACCTAAAGATATGCTTTTTTCAGATTTTATGAAATTGTTTTATTCTGACTCTACAAAAAATTTGCTACTGATTGTCATTCAGTTCTACTGTCCTTGTACAGTTTCTTCAGAGTAACAGACTTGAAAACAAAGTGCAAGTATAAATAGATTATGAGTGTGTTTATTCCCTTGTAATAAAATTTCACCATCATTCCTCTGTGCATATGTGCTTAATCCCAATTTAACTCTTTCCTTCATTGAATAGACCAGTATTACTATTTATTTCCCTTTTACAATTTCAACTTAGAAAATTGCAGGTTATAATACAGTCATGTCTAAACTAAACTAATAAAATCATGTATTCATTATTTTATCCACGCTATGAGATAGTATGGTCCCACCTGATATCCAGAGTGAAAAATGACCTTCTTAATAAAAATAAAATAATTAAAAAAAAGGACAAATCAAATATGCTTTTAGTATAGCCACTTTAAAATCCTTTTTGTTTTACAACGTAAATGAAAAGCTTAAATAGAAAAGATTTTTAGCTCCTGTATTTCTTAGCCATATCTCTGGGAAAGCTTTTATGATGGCTTTATTTCCCTAGGGAAATGATAGGAACTCAGAATAAAGTTTTAGGTTGTCAGTTTTCATTTCTGCAGTGCTATAAGCATTGATTACCAGAATTACAAACGTTTAGTACAGTTCACAATATAGATTTAACCTATTTTACATACACAGCTTGAAAATATAATTCTGCACCATAATTGTTTGGTAAACTGGGGGGAATCCATCTCACTAAATTTAAGCTGGGATAATTGTCCAATTAGCCACTGGGGTGCCACCAAAGTCAGTGGACTAAAAAGGTTATACCAAAGGTTGATTCATCTTATCTGTCTAGGTCATGTATCTTAAGATTTCCTTTCCAATGTGCTTATCACTCTTCCCTAGTCTGCTACAGAACTTGCTTACATAGTATGTTTTTTAGATCACTGAAACTGGGAGAGGTTATTTTAATTTTCACTCAATATGCCAGAAAGACAAGCAAATATTTACGTGCTTTTGTTTTGAAACCTCAACCCATCCTTTGCAGTTAAGATTTGGTTTCTTTGAAGAATAGGCATATATGAAAACTAAAGCCAACGAATATGTCATATAAAACCCTTTGCTTAAATTTTGTGACATCTAAACTTCTTGTGTTCAGTCTCCGCTGATTTTTGTTTTATCTTCCCGAATGCTCATAGAAACCAAGTAGAAATGACATGTTTTATATGACTAGGACATTGCTATTATGCAAGGGATCATATTCCCAAAGTTCCTACAGCAGCCCACCAACAGGGCAGGATGGGCCTGGTCTTTCAGAATTTGGGTCCATTTTACAAATAATTTTTTCAGTTGTTTAAAAAAAAACGCCCAAACCTAAATATTGAGTTATTTCCGTACCTCGTGCAAAATATTTTCAGGCTGACTAAAGCTTATTAGACACTGAAAAGGAAGACTGGAAAATTCCTTAATTTGCTTTCCCTTCCATTTCTTTCTGATCCCAAGTGGGGCTTTTGACATGACGTGACTTAAAGGTGGATTCACCATCCTGTTGGACTCAATAGGAGGTGGTGGTGGTGAGATATATCCAATCACAGAGCAGAAATCAGCCTCTATCATCATGGCCAACTGTAACTAAGCAACAGCTCACATTCCTCTTGTCAATAGTTTTTCAGGTTGCTGTTCTATTGAGACCTAAAGGAAACAAAAGTGCATCCAGTATCACAGAAGTAAAAAATTAATTTCAACCAAAAAATATTATTAACCTTCTAATAGCTTGTTAGAATTTTAGAAGATAACTAAGGTCCCTTTTTATAAATGGAAAACCAGTTAGATTGCTGCAAACTTTAAATAACAAACTCAACGAAAAAAGCTTGAGACCCTAGGGAAATAAAAAAAATATTTTTCAACAAATGAGTGCAGAGGACTGTCACTCTCCCAAAACTGTAACCCCCAGACAGAATATGTCACTGTCTGTCCCATGAAGTTGTCCTGCAGGCAAATCTGCACTGAGGCACAGACACTGATGTTACAGACACAGATGTATCTTTAAAAGTTGGCTAAAACTTCTTTTGTGTTAACAATTCATATATAAAACTGATAAAATTAACATTGCTTAGTTCATAACCTCCAAGTTTTATTCTGCTAATCAGCTGCAGTTAGTACATATTTTTTTCTCAGCTTATTCTGTATTATTTGGTATTTCTATCAGTGACTTGGATTAGATTGGAAAAGCACTCTTTTGGTAAAAAGTTGGAGATGACATAGAGGTCAAGGTGTAATAAACCATGAAGATGATGGGTTACTGAAGAAGCAGCACATTAGGATCAACATCTAAATGTAATGCTTTATTTAACGTATTCAAATAGGTAGCATGATTTAAATTGATCATCTGTAAAACAATTAAATTTAAAGGATGGAAAACCATTCTGAAAAGAAAAATCTTAGAGGACAATTTAAAAGTCCGCAGAACCAGGATTTGCTTATGGTCAGTTAGGACAACATTTTTGACTGAAAGAGACAGTGTGCTCTGTATAAATTGTAAGGCATTTTCCTTCATGTTGACACCACTGGAAAAAAAATAAATTACTCATTTCAGGGGCAGTGAAAATTAAAAATTAAATTGGAAGAGATCACTGGGGTTGAAGTGCCAATGTATTCAATTAAGACACTCAGATCTGTCTGAGTTTGCATTGACAAGTAGTAATATGCAAGTTGTAGAAATGAATATGCAGAATAATACAGCTAGTGCTGGATACCAAACACTCACACTGCAAAGGGAGGACAGTTTTATTAAATACTGTTTCCAGCCTGGTCCTATTGTTTGCATGTTCATAAGTGACAGGATTATATTAAAAACTCTCCTGAAGTAAGCATCATCCAGATTTGGATTCATCTGGAGTCCAGTCTGTGAAATTAAAGGCTCTGTAATGAGAAAAAAACAGGAGTCTTCAGAGGGGATGACAGGAGAGTTCCTTAAAAATAGCTCTTTGTCTCAATTAAAACACATTTAGCACATTTAAAGAAATAAAAACATGAAAGAGCTTGATGTCTTTGTAAGTATCTGCTTGTGGAGAAGTCATTTGAGAGCAGAGGTTTCTACTGTGTAATTCTCCAATATATCCAGTGGCTGGAAATTCAACTATAGTAACAACTAAATATGTATACAATAGAAAGCTGTCCAGGTTACCTGTGACTACAAATTACATACACACCAGTTTTTAACAGCTTCTACAGTGAATTCTCTACCACTTAAAATGTTTTAATCAGGGTTTTCTTTAAAAGTGTGAGTATAGGCTTGTGACTGAAGACTCATCTCCACGAACACAGAGGTGCACAGGAAGACAGTGACAAAGGGGGTAATTGTAATAACCAGGGCTGTCACAGGAGGGTGACCAATGGAGCCACTGAACAAGACCACTGGTGCCATCTGTGCTGGAAAGACTGTTGTTCTGTGCATGTATATATATGTAGATATGTGTTGTATACTTGTGATCATAGCTGTGCTTTTTGGGAATACAAGCTCACCCTCACTGCTGATCGGAGCATGGAGCCTTACGTTCACAGGCTGACAGATTCAGCAGTCCCCAACAGTATATGGCAGTTTAAAAAAAAAAAAAGATAGAAAATGAATAATTAAAAAAAATTCAGTGTTGAGTTTAACCCACATTTTAAGGGTATATGAAGAGAGTGATTTTATTAATATCTTCCCTCCAGTTCAAGTCTGATGCCACAGACTTCAGTAAAACAAAGAAAGAAAACCCAAGAACCAGTTGGTCAAAAATGAAATGGGAATTAGGATTTATAGCTTTGAGTTTCCAAGGGAGCTCAGTGTGATGTAAGCTGGGGATGTTTATGCAGTCATATACTATAAAAATGCTATTAGTTCCCTTCCCTTTTTCCTTTTTCCCTTCCCTTCACTCCCTCCCTCCCTTCATCCTTTCCCTCTTGCTCTCCTTCTCTTGCCCATAACCAAATAATGAATGCATAGGAGCAATGTAGTTTGTTTCAAGAAGGGTTATTTCTTGTTACCACAAACTCTTAGCTGGTACTTGTCTATTCTTCCTATTGTGTTCAGCACAGACACTTACTATTTACAGGTAATTTACAATAGATTGTATAACAAAACTGTTTGTGACTACATTTAATTTCTCAGGAAGGAGTCAAAGGATATTTCTGTTACTTTCTAAACTCTCCATGAAGAAAATTTGGCATTTTGTTAAATACAAGTGACAGACCTGTTAATATTTTTCAAAAATCCTATGAATATAGTTTTCAAAAATCCTATGAAGTGTATAATAATCTTGCACATTTGTCAAAGACAAGAAATAGATTTCAAGACTCAGAATGTTCAGCTTACAAATTTAACACACCATGACATTTTTAAAAATGAAAAAAAAAATCAAAACAATAAAACCTTACAAACTCATACTTAAAGCTTTATTATGAAGCTTTATATCCTAAAAATATTTTGGGCTTTTTGTTTCATGTAGGTTCAAAGATCATTTCTATTGCAAGTGCTTTGGTGAAATCATTCCAAAATTCTGTCACATCAACCAGACATTTGCAGACTCAATGTAGATACAAAATTGTGAGTTTGGCTTACTATTTTCATACTTCCTTTGCAATTTTGTACTTTATATTCCAAATCTAAAAGTCTGAGACACCACCTAACTGTTTTCACATACATAGTTATGGAGAAAAAAAATAGAGAGTAATATACAGGAGATAGTCTGAGCAAAAGAAAACTGATAAATGCAATTAGAAAAATGGAAATTAAAATTTTATCCAGCATACATCATCCAGTCTCAAAACTTCACTGCAGTACATTAGAATGACAAACTCAAGAGTGAAGAAGAGCTCTGTAGCCTGCCCCAAATGAACATGACAAATAATAGATTGGTTTAGTCTGATTAGTTATATACATATCAGTTTGAAGGAATATTGGGAAACTCACAGAAGCTTTCCATCTTTTCCTACTTAATCTTATTATTTCTGTAGTTATTTATGTGGCTCTTTTTCTATCTGAACAGAAAGCTGCTGTAGGTTGGAATGCTACAAAATGTAATGTAGAGTGATTGCTTGTCAGGGTTGTTGTTGAATAGTGGCATCTCAATTGTTACTGCCATGAGGTTTGTTTTCACATTCTTTTGAGTACCTGGAATTTTCCTCAAGAGAAAAAAAAAAATGGGCCATTATCACAGCTTCTGCTATTGCATCTGGCAGTATTACTATTGAAGCATTTCCATCAAGTTTCATCCAAAAATAACAGAATAACAGAAAAAAAGTAATCTATCCAATGGCTTTGGAAGACTTTTTTCTGTCTGATAGTTTAGGATAGAGAGCCTGAGCTTGCAGTCCAGTGCTGAAGAAGTACACATCACCTCGTCTTCTGCCCTGGCATGATCTGCCCCCTGCTTTCTGCAAGCAACAGAGGGATGATTGTGAAATGCAGTCCAGTTGAGATGCCTTGAGAACAGCAGCATCTCTTCAATGCCATCTTCCTTCTTGGTGGCCTTCCCCTGCCACACCCTACACAAACAGGAAGATTGTATGAGTCTGGCTGTGGGAAAGAAATCTTTCACTTTTGCACATCAGGTTTTTCTCTGCAGCAGTTGAATGCTGAACAGGCACTGTTAATCTACTTCTTGAGGATGGATGCACAAGGCTTGCACTGGTCTTCTGTCTTATACATACATGAAATGCACAGCATACATTAAATGCACAGCATCTGTGAAAGTCATTGGAGTACATTGCACTTCTTGAAATTTTTCCTATTGCATATGCACAGTAAATCCACCATTTGGTAGGAAAAATAGGGAATATACATCTCTTTCATGAGACAAACACAAGGCATATAAAAGCAAAGATACTGGTGGTTGAAATGAAAAGAGTTCAAAATAATAGCTATATTATCAAAGCTTAGTGTTTTAGGAGGAACCAGAAAGTTCTCATTTTGACAGACTTTTTTTGTGATGGATTTTTTTTTTTTTAATCAATATATTCCAGAAGACTGTGGAAGACTATGGAACTTATTATGGTCAAAGTTGAAGCAGGGAGAGAAAGTTCTGAGACAGTTCTGATTATGCTTCTGTGAAAGTACAATTTTCCCTCAAAATGTATCCTGGATTGTAACAGGTGATCACAATTGTTGTGCCTAGAGCTTTTTTGTTGGTTCATTCACCGTATGCTGAATGTATCTCTGCATCTGTTTTTGCTGAAGGGTTGCCCAGGCAGCAAGGAGCCCCCTTGTTCTGGCTGCTTCACTGTGCCATGCAGACCCTGCAGAGGCAGGTGTGGATTGTATCTTCCAGGAGGGAAGCCTGGTGATGAATGATGGACCACAGGGACAGTGGTCCATCAGTGCAGGAGAAAATTAGAGCAAGCAGGGAATCCGGAGCACAAGAAGACACTGGGAGATACTTGTGATGGAAAGATAAGACTAAACCAAATCTGTGCAAAGAATATGGGACTTGAATCCAGAAATAAACAGGCAAACTCTGGGGGGACTTAAAGGAAGCAAGACTCAAGAGAGGAAGATACCTTAGGGAATGCAGCTGTCAGGGATGCATGAAGTGATCTTTAAGACCAGATGTATTCTCTCACACAGAAAATCTGGGGTTTTTTTCTATTTGAAAATTTTCTCCTTTAATAAAATTTTAGTTCACTCTTTGAAAGTGTTTTTAGCACTTTTGCTCTTTTAAAGAAGAGATGCAAGCAGACCTCTCTGTTCTCTAGTGTATTATCACACTCACCGAATAAAAATGTTCAGCACAACGGGAGAGCTCAGGCTGGAATTTAGCACAGTTCCATGAGCACAAGAGGTATTCACTTGACTTTCTATAAACCATTTGCCCATTTATGTTTCTCAAGAGGAACAGCTTTACAGACGTTATCCTGTGTGTTTGTGCTAGTGGAAAATAAAGCTGAGCAGAGTTAACTTTCTTGAGCAAATATGAAACCTAGAAATAAAACTTGGGCTAGTGTTAATTTATGCTTTGGATCAAGTAATTTTTCATTTCTTATTTCAAAAAAGTAAAGATACTGACATTTTGTAAGCCAAATGACACACAGGAAATAAAAGGATATAAAACTAGAACAAAGTCCTGAGATCCCTTATTGGACATAGAGAACTCGAATGGATTCAAATTAGACTTTTTTCTGCATCCAAAGTGACAGGTATTAACACAGTGGCAAAAGCATCTCAGATAAGCAACTCAATTATATTAGGATTATCATAAGCCAGTCTTAACAAGCCTAAAAATGAACTCATGTCAGTATAAACCTGACAAAAATGTCACTAAAGAGCTTCTCAATGACAGCTTAATTAATATTCCAGGAAGTAAAGTTAGGCTAAAAAAATTCTGTGATCAGTTTTACAGAGAAATAATTGCCCCTGTTCACATGTAATCCTTTAAGTTTCTAAGACAACTAGAACAGATTGAAAGGCTGGTGATAGGATCTGTAACTGATGGTAGACTTTTATTTACTAAGCAATGCATTCTTCATGAGCTGGCAGGCAGGTTTGATTCCATGACAGGGAAGAAAACCCATTCAAATGGGCTTGAATAATTTCTTCAGGGTGCTGAGGAAGCTATGTAAGAGAATTATGAGATGTCTCAAGGCTATGTGGCTACAGTGCTGACAGGTCCATTTTTCGCAGGAGATGGTAAAGGAGGCTGTTGCCTACTCATTCAGAGAGAGTGTAGTTTCCAGGCTGTGTGTCACAGAGCTGTCCTTCCTGCTCTCACTTCCAAACCACAGATGAGCCTGCCCATTACATCACCAAAACCATTTTTTAACATGGATGGAAAGTTAAATGGTGGTGAGATTAGAAACATGGACTGCATCATATCTGTAAGACTTGAGCAAGTGTCTTCAATTAGAGCTTATAAAAAAAATTAAGGGAAAAATTATAAATCCCAGTGAAGCCAATGGAATTACTTGCCCTTAAGTTCTGTGGGCTGCTTTAAAAATCTCCTTGTGAATGTTCATGTCCGAAATTACTTATGTGTGCAAGCTGAAGAAGGGAAGTTTTAGGGAATTTTTGGAAACTAGGTAATATTTTTCAGCTTCAAGCACCCAACTAGAAATGTTATCAATTGATTTAAAATGGGGGGAAAAAGGCCGTATCTTCTTTGATCTAAGTCTGCCAGACCAAGTGCAGCTTACCTGGAAGTGAATGTGCAATTTACATATTGATCTCAAGAGTACTTGGGATTTATTTGATTGTTGCTTCAAATAGGTTAAGTACAAAAGGATAAAATAAGTGGGGCAACTGTCTTTTGAGGTGGGATTTGGATAACGGATGAACCTGACAGTATTAAAACCTTAGTAGAGAACTGCATATTTAATGTGCACTAAGTTCTCCTTGGAAAGGAAAGTGAAGGAGCATAATAAAGAAGTGCTATCCCAGCACAACTCTGTTGATGTAATAAAACTGATATGTAACCTCTCTCTGTAATTGTTACTTTAGCAAATTGAGATAATGTTCCTGGATAAGTGTACTTGAGAATAATACCAGAACTCTTCACGGGGTGTTAGCTATTTCTTGAAACACAATTGTATTGTAGGGTATCCCACAGACTGCTGTCAAGACCAAAATCCTCTTGAAATCAGGTACTCAGAGAAGCCTACGTTTCCCAGGGAGACTCAAGATTAAGAGAACTAAATGCAGAAAAGGGGAAACTATGTCTAATTTAACACCTTTACTTGCCCCATTTATTTTTTGATTTATTCATTATTGGTAAAGAGAGGCAAGATAGTGAAAAAAGCTGAGAAGAGTAGAACAATACCAGTGCCTGGAAAAGGGGAATATCCAAGTGAAAAATATGAAATATTGGAAGAGACTTCTAAAGGTCACCAAGTTCAATCCCCCTGCAAATGTTCCCAATATTTTCTCAATGTAGAATCAAATGGGAAAGCATAGCACACCTCACCAGTGACTTATCCATTGCTTTAGATATCTACAGAGTAAATTGCCCTAGACACATAATTTTAAGGCATCCAAGGCACTGCAGCCACATGAATTGTGGAGGGATAAAGCACAGGAAGGCTAGGTAAATGTTTTGGAGGATCTAATTTTGCTTGTTTCTGCTGGAAGTTGAGACTGGAAATGCCTAATTTCCTGATTCTTAAAGTCTCATTTGTTACTACATTTTTTTCCCCCAGTAATAAATTTCTAATCTTCTTTTTCTTCTATGAACAGAGTCTCAGGACAGTGAGACCTCTGAACAGTCAGAACTCTGTGTGGATGACTCTCGATTCCCTCCTTTGCAGCTGCAGTTCAGTATTTCTGATGTTGGTGTGTATATCACCTCACTGCTAAACCGCAACATGGTCATTTTGAGTGTGTTCAACATGCCAGTGATGCATCTTCTTATGTAGTCCAATTTCATAGATGAAGTTTAATTGACTTTCTGTCATTTGTAATGACTCCTACATTGAACAGGCAGGTTCAGGATCCACCTACAGAAAACCAATTAAGAACAAAATGGTAGAGTTTGCCATGGACTACAGAAATTCCATCTTGCATTTAGTTTGAAAAAAAAATTGTTGGACAGTTTTGTAGCTGCAGGTATTAGGCTATAGCATATTGTGTTTCTTTTCACGTGGGAAGAACTAGTTTTTCTCATTTATGTAAACTACATAATAATCCTTTTGATGGGCGGCTGCTTTCAGTTTTTAGAATGACCTAATATGAAACTTGTAGTTACAATAAATTCTTGGTCTGGAATAATGCTACTAAGTATGTGGAAAACTGTAGAAAGTTATATATTTTCTAGTATAAGCAACAATATTAGTATTTACTTGGAAAGATAACTCAGTTATGAAAAGTGTTGACAGTTTTCTCTGCCTTTCATAATGTGCTAGAGATTACAGGACTGATCTACTTTATTTACAAAAAGTTACTGTAATTGAAATCACCTCTTACTAAACAAAAAATAGTTTTGGCTACAGAGATCATATTAGTAAATATGATTATTAGCAAATAAAAACAACCCTTCCTTCAGGAACACCCTTAAAGTAGCACAAAACCCCCTTTGTTGCTATCAGCTTTATTGATATTTCTGAGATATTAAAGTAGATATTTTGGAAATCTCTCACTACATAACTCTCTCTCATAACTCTCACTACAAGTGGATGAAGGCAAGATATCTCTTTTAGGAAAACAGTCTTAAGGAGCTCATGCTCACTTTTGTGTTGCAAAAGTAAAACATATAAAATGTATCAAAATTTAAGCTTTGACCATCTCCTCCTCTGTCTTTATGCCTGTATGTGTTCAGCAGAAATGGCAAGAGATTAGTTAACAAACCTGTCACTTGAGGGATCATATAAGAGATGTATCATCATGTACCAGAAAGGCTTGCTCTGCCAAAGTGTATTTTTTTTTTATGGTTAACTGATGTTAATTTCTAAGTTTGCTTGTATTTCAAAAGAACAATATTCTCTTGTAAGAAAACAGAATAAATAAATTATAAAATAATTACTAAAGTAACCATATGTCACATCCTCTTCTGCTTCTCTTTCATTTTTTCCCATACAAAAGATTTATCTCCTGAAGCACAACCTTTTCTTCTGACCTTTAAGAAATTAAATAAAAATGAGGAATTTCCCTCCTTTCCACTTGGAGGATGAAAAATGTGCCTATAATATGAAGTAAAACAGATTAAAATCCTCCTTAATAAGTTATTGAAGTCTCCAGAATGTATCTGACAAAATCTTATAAATGCCTTTTCCATCATTTGGGAATATGTGTAATTAAGGAATACTAGAAAACAATTAAAAATTAAAATAGATTTCTTAATGTATTACAGGCCCAATCCATGACTAACATATGCATCAGCTTTTCTGTCTTCACCATAGACATGTCTTTCTGGCATAATTTGATGACACAGAAATTGTGGTAATGGCACAAAAATTAATCAAACTGCATTTTAAAAATTGTTTTAGCTCATTCTTGTGATCTGGCTCCTGTCAGAGCCTTGACTAATGTTGAAACTGCCTTTCAGGCTGGTTCTCCAGAGTGCATCTGCCCTCCACCATTTACAGCCCTCACAAGATGTTCATGTTTCATGTCCTTGCTTTCTTTACATGTTAAGACTAACAACATGCTCATTAATGAGCTTGATTATCTTTATATGAATTCCCATGTACTTGGAGCTAGATCATTTCCAAGGCTGTTTTTCAAATACATTAGCACAGTAACTTTTGTCATTGTAACCTTTGGCCAATATTTGTGTGTGCTGCTTGTGGTGACAGAGATAAAAAACTATACCTAATTAACAAAAGAGGGATCTTCAAGCTCCTCAAAGTAAATGTAATGGGGGGAAACAACCAACCAATCAAAAAAAAAGGAAATAATAAAAAGGAGTATTAGTGGAAAACATCCTCACATGCTAAAATATGGGTTCACTATTTTACTGGAAGGAAGATGACCAGATTTAAAATCAGCCACACTTTATCATCAAATATCCTGCAAAAAATAGCAACTGAGACAGGAATATGCCAATGTATGTAAGAATGCAGTCTCTCTTCTTTCCTTCTGTCAAATGACACCTAAAACTCATAGCCAAGATTTCTACCAGCATTAAATGATGTGGGTTTGTTCTTTGAAATTGACAGGATTTGTAAACAGCATTTATTGTGTGGATTCGCTGCCACTTGACTTCCTTTTACTCCTCAATTGCTGCAATGTGCAGAGAGAGGATTACTTACAGATATATCTATAAGACATAACCCTTCCTCAACACAGAGGGCTTTCTAAAAAAGATCAAGTGAAAACAAACCAAAATTGTTCTGCTGCCTAGGGAATTAACTAATGTGTCATGTGTGAAAATGGCTCTCAAAATGAAGCAATACAAGAAGCAGAGAGCGTGCAGTATCACACAAAAGTCAGCTGGTGCCTTGTGGAAGGCAGTTTGAACATATGCCGATATTTCGAGTGGGATGGATACAGTTCATTCACATCCACCCTAAAAATACCGTGCAGCATATTGCTGAGGAAGTAGTAGGAGAAGAGCAGGCAGAAGCAACATTCATATCTCTGCACTGGGAACTGTGTTAGGAAGCTTGGAACTGGAAGCTGGTGGTGATTAAAGTGCTGGTGTCACCTTCATCTGCTCTTGAGTAGCCAAGCTTGGTGGTGGGTCACTGTCCTTCACCTCCTTTTCTACAGAGCGTGCGCATTGTCACTGCAGTTATTAGTTACTAAGTGATACTTGTAAGGGGGACACATAGCGAAGGTCAGATGGATGGCATTTGCTCTGTGTGTCCTTAGAAGACAAGGACCATAGCAACACCAACCTTTGGAGCATGGTGACATTAACCTTAGTTTACAAAAATGTGATGTAAATCTCTTAAACACAGTTTTGAGAAGGCAGAAATTTTATGCCAGCAGCTTTGTAACAGGTGCTGTTAGCTATGTTTTGTACAACAAAAGACTGGGCCCAGGAAAAGACCCTTGGAAGATTTTTATTATTTTTGCTCTCAAAAATGTTTATGATTTTATAAATAACAATGCTGAACTGTTGCTTGCACTTTCCAGCTCCTTAATGTCATCTTATTTTCAACTTACATATGACATTACTCGGGGAAGCATTACAGTATGAAGAAACAGAATTTCATCCATATAATTCAGTATACTGTAAAATATTACCTCTCTGCCTCCATTGTTTGAATCTAGATCCAAAATATCACAAAAAGACAAACATTTTCCAAAACAGTGCCTACAGAGTGGGAGAAGAATGAATGGAGCTATTTCTGACTATATCTGCACCCCTTCCGAAGCCTGTATTTTGCTGAAATAATTTGACACTTTTCCAGGTTGCAGGGAATCCAAAGATGCTCTTGGCTGCCTGATGATCTACCATTTTCCCTGAGGAAAACTTCAGACCTTATATTCTGGGCGAAAGCCTCTGACTCTAAACCACCATTCTTTTACAGCCGGTTTTCAGGAATATGACAAGGTTGTGATGCCCAGGAGTGCAACTGAAAGTGCAATCACTTCCACATGATAAAAACAAATGTGTCACACAACAAGGGACAGCATCCACAGATCAGATTAACTGCAAGTACCTTCAGGGTGGCAGAGGTATTTGATTTGGATACATTTTTGTTGTTTTCTTTCACGGACAAGAGTGGAAAACCGCACTGAACACCCCCATTTGTCTTTGCCTTTCCTCCTGCTCTCTTCCAAGAAATGATGTTGCATGTGACCCATTTGAAATGGCAAGCATAGGACAGCTCTTCTGCTTTGACCAGCTGAGAGGAGTTGCTCTGGTTTCTTTTCATCTGGTGCTCCCCAACTGGCCATAAGCCTTCTGCACCAGAGAATCTGACACCAGCCCCTTAAAATTATTCTCTCTCCCAAAATGTACTGAGCAGCCTCAAAATTACTTTATTTGACTTTTTCATTCCTTTGAATACTAACAATTACTCTGGATGCTTTCATATCTGTTGTTTCGCTTGGCTTTCTGTTTCATCCCTACACCCCCTTTTGTATGGATAGTTCAGCTGCCAAGAGACAGATATGTTAAGCAGAATCTTTTTTGTTAGAAAAATGGATTAGAGTTCTTGAATTGTGTTGCTTTGGCAGCTCTGATAAGGAAAAAACCACCCGCAGTGTGGTGATAATGTGGGAAAAGCTTCATCATCTGCTATTTCTCACTGCTTTGCTGCATTTAAATTATGTAAGAGTCTGCTTCCACCTCAGCCTACTGCACCCCGCTTAGCAGCCTGCATGACTCTGCACTTAATTCTTGCAGCTACTGTAATTCCCTCTCGAAATTATTTGGCAGCTAACCCTGCTGAAAAGGGTATATCTGGAAATTGCCTTTTCTGCAGTTTCACAATGTCTGTGATTATCCGATTTAAGCCCAAGGATCACACTCAAAGGAATTGAATTTCCATACCTGACTAATAGCTCCTGTCTGCACTTCTATTTCTAGTGGGTTCTTCACAAAGCAGCAAGTTTTGGATACAAAATTCTGAAAAGAGCTCACTGAGGAATAGCTAAACTTAAATCAACACAAGCGCTGAGTGAACACTGAGCAGAAACATTCACAATAAATCTCATAAAGCAAAAATTTCTCATACAGTTCAGTATCTTCTTCAGGAAGAGATTTGATTCTTGGTATCAAATTATCTAGACAAAAAAAATGCCAGAACGAGCTTTATCGAAAAAGTTTTTGCAAGAGATTGTGTGTGCAGAAACAAGGGCTACTTTTTTCATTCAGAAGGCAAAGAAACTGTCCAAAATCACCACAATGAAATCAAATAGCCATGGGTTTCCCAACGTTCAGAATAAGAAAGGACTGAATTTTAGAATATGAGAATTGCACATCATCCTGTCTGGGGGATTGACAGAAGTTACTAACAAATAATTTGACATTCCCAGCCAGATACCCAGCATGGTTAATTTTCAGTAAAAAGTTTGAATACTGAAGGGTTTTTTTCAGTATTGGGAAGGCAATAAGGCACTTGTTCTTATGCTAGTCCAAGCCAGTTTGTCCTTTCCTAACAGAGTACTGGGTTTGCTACTGCAAGTTTTCCACAGCATGCTACATTGACATCTAATGTCCTGGTAGTTAAGACAACTTTGTAACAGTAGATGTTTGTTGTCTTGGTTGTTTTATTTGCAAGCACTGTCCAATCTTGCTGAAAAACACCAAAGACTCATGTTGCTTTAGAATCGCAAGGGTTAATTATTACTGTCTTCCTTGAAAGTACTCAGCCTGTGGTTCAAGACCAAAGTTGATTGTCACAATTTCTCTTTGATCTGTGATCACGATGAACTATAAGAAAAACAGATCTTAAAAGACTAACCAGCGTCTTTATTTTTTTAACCCCTATCTTGCCTGAGATTCCGTGTTCAAGCAGAAGGGAAGGATCCATTTCTAGAAACTTCTTCTTGCACCATCTGTGAAGAAGGAAGGATTTACAATTAAGAATCATATACATTTATCTTGAAGGCTGCACATCTTAAAGATGTACCCAGCTGGGTAAATCTTGCAATGTGCTAAGTACCTTCAGTTCCCATAGAAACTAAATGGGATCAAAGGACACCCAGCACCTCCCTAGCGCAGACTGTTGGCTGCCGACCAGCCTGGATGTTTATGTGCAGGTGTGCTACACCACAAACTGCTTTCATGAGAGTTATAAGTTTTCCATTACATAGACAAGACTGAGGACTTTTCAAGGACATGGCACTTTAAGTGTTTTTGAAACCAATAGGCTGAAAGAGGCTCTCAGATACAAGTTCAGCTCATAACGAAATAGTAAAGGAGCACTGCTGTTAGTGTGCATACCTTTGCTGCACCTATTAAAAGAAACTCTCTTGTTGGAGAGATTTTTTTTTTTTTTTTTGCAGCACTGTTTTACATACTGGCCATGAAGAACACTGCACCAATCTGCAGAGCTATCAGAATCATAGGGAACATTTTAACACTATGAGCCAGCAACCATAGTAGTGGGATGCAGACTTCATTTAATCCCCTCTAGCATGATTTCCCATATCATACTGTTATAGATAAAAAATATGTAGTTCAAAATCAAACAGAAAAAAACCCCAACCCTCTAATCTCCCCTGTGTACTTTGTAAGTATAGTACAAATTATTTTAGCTCTTTTGCTGTATGATGCAGAAGTACAGAGGGGGTGACAGAGAGTGCCTCATACAGTCCAGATATCCATCATGTATTTGTACACACAGATGTACCAATTCTTGCCGTACTACATATTCTCTGTTTACTGTGGTGTAAATTGTATAATCTATATTGATGCCCTCTTGTGACATTTTAAATGTGGAACACCAGTAACTCCCAGTCATTCCAGTAGAACTATGGGCACTTTATAGCTCTTTAGGTGAGATTTTTCTGGCTGTGTCTACACAGCTACAGTGCATAGGCCACAGCTGAATGATTCACTATGCAAATGAAAAGAAATAAGCTCTAGAATGGGAAATCCATTCTACTGAGGAGCTGATACTAAAATCAGTGAGGAAAATTGTACAATAGAATAAAATAGAATAAAACCAAACAGGGGAAAAAAAAACAAAACAAAACAAAACAAACAAGAAATACCCCAGAACAAAACAAAACCTCCAAATAAACAACAACCCACCCACCCAC
>VXBX01002791.1:82850-200517 GCA_013400415.1 Scytalopus superciliaris
TTTACCTGGACTCTTTAACTTCCCCCCCCCCCCCGAAAACATGAAGAAAAAATAATTTTACTAAATATTTCATTAAGAATACCTTTCTGCAATGGATATTTTCTGCATCAAAGATAATTTGTCAAGTCATAAAAATGGTTATTCTGCCCTTGCCTTTCTTTGCCTGAAATTAATGCAGAATAAAAACACACCTCATTTCTAGACTGACTCATTGAGACAGGGAGAGCCTTGAGGTGTTGCACTATTGAGGATTCATCACCAGACAGGTAGCACAGGCTATACCTATGCTGGCTCCAGAGGTTCAGCTTTCAGCTACTGCAGACAGGCATGGACTTCAGTGGGGAATACACTGGTGAGACAGGCTTAGCAATTGAACTCAGTTTGTTGTACAAAATCCAAATGGAAACCTTTATGTGCTATTCAAACAATATCAGCTTACAGTTAGTTTGAGGAAAGGCTACAGTGTTCTAATTATATTAAATTTTTTAGTTTCTTCTCAAAATATAAATTTATCAACAAATTCTGATTGTCCCCTAATTCTTTCTATCATTTCCACAACAATCTCAATTCCCACTTTTTGTTCTCTGTGATACCAGATGAAAACTGGGACATTTGTGGAGTGTGAAACACCTTGAAATAATGTGTCCCAGAGACTTCTCTGAGGCTGACTATTTAATAATACCAAGAGGCCCTATATTAACAGCTTCCTCTGAAATCAACCAAATCAGAGCTTCAGAGCTATTTCATTCTTTCAAGACTGTGTTAAAAAAAAAAAAAAAAAAAAAAAAGAAAGAAAAAGAAAAGTTGTCTTGATATATTTATGTCACTCCTTCTAATGTATTTTGCAGTCTTTATCCTGTATGAGATTTTATCAATTAATCTTTTATAGTACATCTAATTCTGTAGTATTGAAAAGCATCAGGTACAAGGGCATGTCAGCATGTCAGTTCAAAGTCACACTATTAAACTATGTCCAGTAAGAGTACTTACAGAGCCAACTACTTCAGCTAAAGTAACATTCTGTGAATCCAAACCCTATCCTGCCTCAACAAAGGCAAAATAGTTGAGTCATAATCCAGGCCCTTCTCAGGGCTTTACTGAACCTCTCCATCTCTCCACTGTGTCAGTTCCTTTTCTCAATAGTCATAAGTTGGATGAATAGATACTACTGAACAAAAGTCAACAAAACATGCCACAAAGATGAATCCTACAAGAAATGGATTGTAGGACCCTCCAGGGCAGCAGGTGCAAGAGGTTCCCAGATTCCATTTGGCAATTCAGGGTCCTAAAACTATTTGTTTGTGTTGCAGTAAGCACTTCTGGGAATAACAAGATTGCCTTGCATTTTGCAGGCAAACCCAAATGCTGTTCTGTGCAAGCCCGCTCACCAGAGCTGAAGTAGTTGATGTGTTTTTTTACTTTGGAAAGCCACAAGCCTTCCCTTTGCAATCCCTCAGACACTGAAATGTGAGCCTTAGACTCTGACATCTGTCAAAGGATGTAAATTGAAGGGGGTTTTAAACTGCTTTAGAGTCCTGGAAGAGGTAAATTATTAGAGAGAAAGCAGAAGCAATTTCTTACGTGGTTTTTTACTATACACACACCCACAGAAAAGATAGGATGAAAAAGTAAGACACCTGTCATAAAGGGAAGTTTTGCAGCACTTTGCAAACTCTAACCTATTTCTATAGTCCTCCAGTGGCAAATCTAAACCCAAGGAAGCCCTAAAATCAATAAGAATAACTATTTCGGTTGTTAAAAATGTAACTCCATAATACTTAGGTAAGAGTGATGGGGCCATTTTGAAGTCTACTTGCTTTCTCTACAACTATTGGGAAGATAGCATGAGGAGAAAAACATAATTGAAGGAAGACACTGTGGATTTTGAAGTGAATTCTCGCAAACATACCAAAAGCTATTCCAGTGCCAACAGCAAAACCCAAGTGTTTGTGATTTCCCAACACCATGCCAGCTGTAAATCAAATGATTTATTTTGTGATGTGATTGTTATCTCAGGAATCATCAGTTTGATTTAATTTGGAGGATTGTCTTTACAGTACAAATCAAACCCAGACCTTTCTGCAGTCAGATTAATAATGCAAAGATACAACAGAAATACATCCCTCAGTGACCTGTCTTTAGATGTAGTGGAAGTAGAGCTAAAGTGGAGCAGCTGCATTTAAATTTTCCCTCAATTATTGCAAAATCTAATTAGCATCCAGAATTTTAAGTCAGACTTCTCCTTCAGTTGTCAGGAGGTTCTGATGGATGATAACCTTTCCATGAATGTGATTATTTTTACCTATGCAAACAACTATAAACTATTCCAAGTGCTGATAATGTTTTTGCCTGTGAAAAGCTATGTTTAACTGAAACTTAGTTTTATGTGTAAGAGGTAATATTTAATTAGCCTTTGTTAACTTGCCATGCAATTACCGTGGCTTTCCTGCCATCCTTCCCAGGCCACTGTGATGCAGCTTTTGGCTTTTTAGGTACTGGACCATATTTGGGCTTAACTTGATAGACCAAACCTTGAAGCAATTTACACATACATTCATCATCATCATCATGGCTGGGCTTTGCGAACGAAGATTTGGGAAGGGCTCTACCCACACTTGCTGCAAGCGCGCTGGTGGCTACAAAGGCCAATGCGCGATAGGCAAGTCCGGTCGCAAAAGGCACAGTGGAAAGTCTCCACAGGCTGTATTGGCGAGGCACGGTTCTTTCTGCGCTGTCTTTTTTCTTCCAGACTGATCCTGCGTGCGCTCTCAAAGGAAGCAGCAGCATTATAGATGGTGTGCCTCCATGCCTCCTGATTGGAGGCCAGAGCGGACCATTGATGGTGGTCAATATGGCCAAGGCTGAGGTGTTGTTTGAGGGAGTCCTTGTATCTCTTCTTCGGGGCTCCTCTCTTGCGGCAGCCGGTGGCAAGCTCACCATAGAGCACAATCTTAGGGAGGCGGTGATCCTCCATCCTGGAGACGTGCCCTGCCCAGCGCAGCTGCGTTCTCAGCAGCATGGCCTCAATGCTGGTGACCTCTGCCTGCTCCAGAACAGACACATTAATCACGTAGACATAGACATTACTTTATGTCTTACAATCACTCTTGGTATAGCAAAGTGATTATGCTTCTGATCATTAAATATCCTTTCAGATTTTCCTGTGTAGGAGGGATGTGTGTGCTAGAAAGTAAGCTAAAACTGTACGGCAGGGGGAGTTTCTGAATAGACCCCAAATCTCATTAGCTTTCAGACATCTGCAATACCAACCAAACTTTCAACAGTGCCTAATGAAATCACTCTGGAACTGGGATTTCAAAGGATCATGCAATTTTTCAGATACCTAATGGACACTAATGCTAATTTGGGAAATAAAATTTCTTTTGAAAGGTTAGGGGATTGAAGCATTCAAATTTCATCAGCATTTGAAGTGATCTAAATATCAATGTATTTTTCTAAAATTTTCAAACTAAATATGTTTGCATTATTTCAAGATAGATATCTTTGTTCACATAATAAAAGGAAGTCAGATTTATATATGTTTTTAATGCTTCAATATTGAAACATCTTACTGCAGAAGCCTTTCCTCTGATACTTGAATTCAACATTACATTATGTGGCCTCTATCCCAAGTGCACATTCTAATGGATGGAGGACACTTGGCTTTACATTATTTCTTAGGTCCTTACTCTCAAGTTTTACCTCCAGTGGTGCTTATATGAGACTTTCCTTCCTAAATCACCTCAGCACATCAACCTCTTGATAGGCTGCTCTGTGGTTTTCCAGTGAGAAATCACCTCATACCCCAGGAGTCTGAATCCTTTCAGAGAACTGCTGCAGATTTGGCACACGTACCTGCTTTCTGACAAGATAAATTATTCAATAGCATATTCCCTGCATTATGCATTCAAGAGAGTTCAAGTCATATATATTATTCATTGGGTGGTATTTAACCAGCTCTATCATTGACTAACTTACATTCTGTCACTTACCCTAACATTCATTTCAGCACTTAATTTATCCCTTAAGGGTTATCTCATAATTGTATTAACTAAGAGCGTTATATAAAGTAATGATTGCAATATTTTGCATTTCTGTTGTTCCCTTCACCATCAGTCTATCTTAAAATGTTCTTCTACAATTTTCTAGGCCATGCAGGGGTCCTTAAAAGTCCAAAAATGACAGCAGAGCCATCAATATTTTCAACAAAGAAAATGCCTGGAAAATTACCATTTCAGATAAGCAAAAGCTATTTGTAAGACTGGATTTAAAAATTACAGGAAAAGCAATATTGAAAAAGGCAGTAATTTAATTTAATTATATGAATTCTTCTTCCTCATTTTGAGATGTAATTGTTCACATTATAAAAGCCTAAGTTAAAAGAGAAAATAATACTTAAATTGTGTTAAATACCTTGAGAAAAAAAAAAAAAGTTTAATGGAGGTTATTTTATGAAACTTCATGAAGATAAGACAATCTTTTCTAAATGTAGCTGTTTACCAGACCATTAACAAAAAGTTTTCAAAGGGAGGAATCCAGAATATTTAATCTTATTAACATTTGAGAAGCTGTTTCATGGGATAATGTAAGACAGTCATCTTGAAAGGTCAGATTTTAACTGCATTCATCACTCACTGATATTTTCAATAATACAACTTTTGCCAAGAATAGAGGAGTGATACCTGTGGGCTGATACAAGCTTTTTGATGGGAACTAGTGAGTTAGTCTTAATCAGAAGTCAGAGAAGAGTCTCCAGATCTTACCCAAGCACCACTGTATTTTTGTTATCCTGTCTTAGACTATGGCTCTGTCCTGTTGGCAGCACAACACTCCCAGTGGCATTCAGCAATTTTCAGTATGGAAAAGTGTCCTCCCCCAAATCACCAGACTCAGGTCTTTGGCAATTAGCTGTTCTGACTCAATGAACAGACAAAATCCCCTGAGAAACAATTCTTGTCATCTGATGACACGCTTCTCAAGCTAGAGGGATGAGCTACTCACTGAAGATGCCTTTCTCTCCCACGAGCTACAGAGAAAACTTAGGTTGAAAGCTTAAGAGACACCTTATTTTAATTGCCCATCCTTGCAAAGAACTGCACAGCAGAAATTCAGCCCTTCTGAGATTCTGCCCAAGTGAAATTATGGCTGCAGGAAACCTCTCATCTTACTTAAGAAGCAAAGATTTCTTTTTCAAAATTCTTATTTTAGTGATATTTAAGATTGTTTTTAAAATCATAACTAGCATTTTCAGTTGTGGTGGAAAGCATTAAAGACTACGAAATTTCAATTTGCAAAATTAATAATGTTTTAGCAATTAATCAGTTTATACATGCACTGTACCTTTGGTCAGGTCAAAACCTCCCCAAGATGGTCTAGTCATTCAGTTTTCAATTCCAATGTGGTTACCAGTGCCAATCAGCCCATCAGTGCTAGTCAGTGTTTGTGAATGCTATCTTGTAGTTGCCTGCATCATATAAGTACATCTAAAGGGATAGAATACACTGTTAAAGTATTCTGCAAAAATTGTAAGCTTCAAACATGTTAAAACTGCTTTGCTNTGGTTTATAACTTACTTAAAAATATGTTGAGCATTTTTTTATTATTTAAATAACTATAGAGAGCTGCTAAGGAGAAAAATCACACATACAGCTGAACTGACAAATACTTTTTCCCCCCTCGTAGTGTTACTGTGAAAGAATTTTTATTTACTTGGAGTGAATTTTGCTATCCTCTCAGAAGAAAAAGCTGTCAAAGAAGTGATCCTTATGGGGAAAAAAATAGAAGGCAGGAATGTTACCTGTTCTGACCTGTTCTGTGACATTTAGTGAGTAGGTAACACTTGTGAAGCAACACTTATTCTTTAAAGTGTTCAGAGGTTAATTTTGAGGTTTTATTAGGAGCAAAAAGAAGTGTCTAAAATGTTATTGTTCCTTGTTTTGAGAGTGTGAAAGACAAATTTAGGACAATGTAAGCAGTAGAACTAGCTTTTTCCAACTGTAGAAATTTAAACATTTCAACAGAGACCATCAGCTGGGCCCCACTGACGTAGTCAGTGTGCAGAAATGCAGAAATAGGACTCAAATTAGTTGCTTAAATACAGATAACTAATATCACTAGAGTGTCTTAGGACATCATGATTGGACTGCTTCCAGATACACATGTGTGTACCTTGTAAATCTCAGGATATCTCAGCCTTTACAAGTCACCCCTCTGTGGACAACTGTCTCTACACAGTAACTTATTCCGGTTATTTTGACACACACTTTCAAAGCTGGTCCCACCTCTTGCTGTTGCTCTTAGAGAGAGTCTCGTTGGTCAGTTAAGATTAAACAACTCAAGTTAGGTGAAAAAAACCATATCCCAAAATGTTACAGAACAAGAGGATCTTTCAGTGCAGTCTTGAAGGATATATCATAATTTAAAAACCCCCAGAAGATATTATGGGCATAGAATACATTCATCCTTTGTTATGAACTAAATCTGTTAATATTTATGCAAGTGAATGATATTGCAAGAATTTAGGTAATACAGCTTAAACTTGATCTGCAAGGACAGTACTTCAAGACCAGCCTTTCTACAGCATTAGCACTTGGATTAAAATAAAGATTTCCCTCTTCATTTCCAAGTAAGTGTAAATTGCAGTGGTTTTCCTTTTATCCTTGCTCACTCCATGCAAATATTCATGTAATTAAGATTAGTTGTCATGAACATGAGCAAGAATTCCAAATTTGCACAGCTAAAATTTATCTTTATGCAAATTAGTCCAGTGATTTTTGGAAACTGAAGATCTGCCATATACATGAAACTGAGATGTAAACATTGCAAAGAGGATACACAGTCCATTCAATTGAATGTAGAGGTAGGTCTGAAAGGCCGATCTCTGATCACATCTATCAGTTCATTAACTAGCTAGTAAATCAGCCAGAGAGACAGAAGGGAGCAAAGCACAAGTCACATCCTAGATACCAGTTTGGGATTCAAGCCTCTCCAAAGTTCTCCAGCATTTCACGTTTGGAGGATGTTTTCATGTTTCTCTCCATGGAAAAAGAACATGTTCTGATTTAAAAAAACAAACAAACAAACAAAAATAAAAGTAGAAGAAGGAAAAGGGAAAAGAAAGCGATTAACAAAACTACAAAAAGGGCCTTAGCAACACAAATCCAGCATCAAAGCTATAGACATGTTTGATGCCAGTGGCTTATCTTTCACACTAATTTATTAATTTTGAATGTTGCACATGTTATACAATGATCTGTTCTGTGGGGAAGCTATCAAAGCTTAGACAAAGAGATCAAAGGAAGCCTTTAATGTAAAAGAGCATGAGCAATATGCTGTTTCTCTCAGTGTTTATGTCTGGTTTTCCAGTGTATAATAATGTAAAGGAACTTTAAGGGGCACAAAAGATATGCTTTCATTAGGTTGCCTCCTTTGGCAAGTTCTTGTTGTACCATTATTAAGAGCTCATCTTGAAAGGAACAGAAAAGAAGCTATTTTTACAGGTAACTAACTTCATGATGCTTTACAGCATTGATATCCCAAAACCTCAGTACATTTCTTCCAGTGTTGTGTCAAAATCACTTCACTTTTGGACAAAAGTTTTAAGCAGACACATTATTGTCATTACTTAATAGATCTATCCTTGCAGTTATTGTATTCAACTTTGTATTTCTGACCTTAATAAGAAAGAAATGGAAATGGCTGTAAAATCAGGGAATTTTATTCTGAACTATATCACTCTGCCACCATAGAAGGCTTACAGTAACTGATTAATTGCTGTAAAATGTTTGATTTTCAAAAAAAGAACTGCCATTTCCTGGCCAAAATTAGTCATCTCCCTGCAGGAAAAAAAAAAAAAAAGAAAATCCTCAATTTTTTACATTACAATAAATAAAGTGCTGATTTGAGGATATTGTTTGGTACTACAAGAAGCTAAATACACGTTAAATCTTAGAGAGATTGTAGTTATGATTACTGAGGACTGCAAAGGACCTAACTCAGTCTAACATGTTATTATCTGACATGCTTCCAGACTTCTGGATCTGCAGGAAGGAAAAATATGATTACTTTCAGTTCTAAAGGTGTCAAGTATATCCACACTGGGGCTTTTCTTTTTCCTGGAGCTTCTTTCTGTCTCTAATGGTACAATTAAGCACTTAAGTTTAGCAGTTAAAAGTTCTCTTTGAAATGGTTCATGAAAAATAAATAAAAATACATGCTTTCCTTCTGAGTATTTCAAATCTTTTGCTGCCCCTTTAAAGTTAGCTTGATTTAGTTTTTTGATATGTGTAATGGCATGCAGCAACACTGGGAGCTCTCTTCAGACCTGCACTGCAGCATGCTCATGGGTGAGTGCTGAGAGCTGTGCTGAACAAGGGCAGGCTCTGCCTGCAAAAACTTCATGATAAAATGACTCATCATTTCTTTTGTGCTTCTCCCATTATTTTTGATGAGGGTGAACGAACTGGTGTCTGTCAAGGAAACCAAAATCACTTCCATGTCTCTCTGTGCTTTTCCAGTTCATGGCTGGATCCTGTTCCTGCCTGTCAGGTTTAGTGCAAAGTGTATTTTAGCCATGCTAATACAATCCAGTATTACAGTGTTTTAGACTGAAGATACCCTCTTTAAAATATTGATGAATAATTTATACTGTAATGTTTAATAGCATTAATGTTTTTCACTATGTATAAACATAATTTAAAAGAAGATAAAACCAAGGAAGTGAGAATACTTGAGTCTCACTCCTAGATCTGCTACTGCAGTGACCTTTCCATACTTTATCTCCTCACTTTTTGCCTTAAAAATAAGCATAACAGTATAGACATCCCGTGAAAAGATCTATAATAACTATAAACAATAGTCACTATATATCTTAGACATCACATCTGCCTTCTAAATTTTTGGCTAAAACTGAAAACTAAAATTAAACTAAAAATCCCCACAATCCCTCCTTCCCAGGCTCAAATTCCATCCTAATTCTTCTATCTCTTTCGCTCTAAGCAGCTCACAGGGCTGGGAAATGGGAATTGTGGTCAGTCTCTAACACTTTATGTTTGCTATTCCTTTTTCCTCCTCACACTTTTTCCCTGTTCCATGTTAATGTCCCACCATGAGTTACAGTTCTTAGCAAACTTCTCTGATGTGAGTGCTTCCCATGGGCTTCAGTTCTTCAAGAACTGCTTCAGCATAAATTCTTTCCATGGGATCCAGTCCATCAGGAACAGACCACTCCAGGCTGGGTTCCCAAGAGGCCACAGATCCTGACAGAAAACCTGCCCCTGTGTAGGTTCCTGCCCACAGGCTACAGCTTTGCCAGGAGCCTGATTCTTCATGGCCTCTACAAGGGCTGCAGGTTCCTCGAGGGCATATTCACTCGCTCCAGTGAGTCCACGGGTTGCAGTATGGATACCTGCTCCAGCATGGCACTTCATGGGAGGATCCAGCTGGAGCTGTCTCTGTCTGACATAGGGGCAGCCCCTGGTGTCATCTCAAAGAGGCTCAACCTTTTCTGAGGCTCTAATACAGATGGGACTAGAAGATTTATGCTGTGGTTTAAAAGGTACTCAGTTGTGCTGTACACTTACACTACAGCTATATGTAGCTATAGAGATGAACAATCATTGAACTATTCTGAGTTGGCAAATTGTTATAGTCATTCATAAACATTTCTTAGGGCATAGCTATCTCATTACAGGTAAGTAAAATGCTTGTGCCTTGATTATCAAGAGAGAACAGATGACTTTCCCAGATGTAGACATCTAGAGTTAGAAAGATTAATTATCATGTTTGAAACAGGTTGACAGCCAGCAATGTAGGTGATGATCATGAACTCATGAACATATGAAGGCCTTTTTGGTACTTGGACCATCCATATAAATGTTTCTGAAATGTACCTGGCCTCTATCATCTAATACTTGTGTAAATTCCCTTCAAATGCATGACAAAAGGACTTTTATTTAGGTAGATTTGATTGGCAGCTGTATACAAATGTATCCAATTACCAGAAATGTTGTTTTCTGTAAGAAACTACAGCTGATAATATTACAACACCAGTCAGTTTTGAACTGGCAAAGCTAAGGCAGATGCTCTCTTACACAGAGTCAGCACTCTGGGAGAGGGACCATCTAAAGTGGAAGCAAAACATTTACCCTGTATGATTAACAATCTCTCAATAAGCCATTTGTGCTTTTCCTTGGATCAACAGTACCCCAAAGTGTTATTATTATGGATATTTCTCTTTAGTACCTGGGAATGCCAAGATCTAAAGCACTATTTCAATTCATTTTTTCTCTGCCTGTTCCTTGGCAAGTGCAAGATTTGTGTGGAATCGATGTCCCTTGCTGTAAAATGGTTCAATTTTTCCCAGTGGAGCAGGAAGATGTATGGGAATTCATTGAACATGTTTTCTTTTGGCATACTTGCAAAGTCATGGATACTGTTTTCACTGGTTGTTTTCAGTTTGTCTTTGCTGGAGCTCTCAAACATACCAGAGCAAAGGCAATTATAGCAGTGAAGCTCTGGTGAGTTGTATCTGTCTTTTGTTTAATCAAACAAGTGAATTTCTACAGTTCACAGAGAACAGCTGTATTGGAAAACAATCCCTCTGGCTACTTCATTTCCTATCACACCTGCCAGCTCCTGACACTTTGCCCTGTCCAGATTGTTCTGTGGTTATTCAAAAAATGAGACTTAATTCACTTCCCCAGATATGATATGCCATTTCTGTGAGGCATCTTGTACCTCTGACATTTCAATTAGAGGGATGAAACATCAACATCCAACCTTTACTCTGGAAAGATGGAAAACTCTTAGCCTCTCACATTCAGCTTTTGCTTCTTACTCACCCTTTCCACATAAGAAAAACTTCTATAACATTCGTAGACATTGCTAGAAGCGAGAATGACACTATAAATGGGATTTTGCAGCCCAGGCATTGCAGTCCTTGTTTTTTGAGGTGACCTAGGCTATCTGAAATAATTTTATGGGGCTTAACACAAACCCAACAGGAGACATCTGCCTTATAAAGGAGGACAGGGAGCTATCCTAGAGCAACTTGGGTAATGATAAACTAGAAGCTCTCACTACTGATCACCTACAGGCCTATTTTTTTGCACTGTATCAGATTTGGCTTTCACTCTCCAACCATCATCACACTTAGGCTCCACTGGTCTTTTTCACATACATTGTCCTCACACAGGCCAGATCCTGAGCTACCTAAAGGTGCTCAGAATAAATAATACTCAGAGCTAATATCTGCTGAAGATGGAACAAGAGCAGAGAACTCCCCACTTCTTTCTCCGGGCTCAGGGAGGGCTTGATTCCCAAGAAGAACAAGGGGTGTGAACAAGTCCTCTGTCAGGCCTGCAGTCAGGCTGAAATGGCTCTTTGAATCCTGACCCCAGAATAGGATATATTTTTCCCAGCCACAGTGTGATTGCATCCACCAAGACCCAGATGACCTCTTAGAGTCTGTACATGTATTACCATAGCTTCTCATCTCATCACATCTCATCTCTGTCTCCTTCCAGTGTTAGCACCTGAGGGAAATTCCTGGGTGAATGTGGCCCATTGCAATGAATGGAGAGTTTTGGAAGCACTGGTAAGAGATAACATCCATTCACAATTAGATATTGGTTTGTTACTGTATATTGATAGCATTACTTGTCACTGGTATTGTTACAAAAAAATTCTGGTACTGAATAATAGCTGTATTCTGAGGATACACACGTAAAATTTCTATCTGAAAAGTGAAACAAGCAGAATTTTTTCCATCTCTATAAAATAACTTCAGATAATTATGGAGTGTGAGATTGCTTTTTTTAAATTTAATAATAGCTCACATTGATGAAAGATCGGCTAATTCCAGTGAAATATCCCAGGCATATTTTTCTGCCTAACCTGTTCAATAGGAAAGAAACAACCATTTTTATATTTTCCTTTAAAATATTTCAAGTCTTCTTGTCGATTGCATCATTAGGACATAATACTCTTTATAGTTTGAGCAACTAGATACAATTCCTTCAAACACCAATATGTCACTGTTATGTTCCTTATTTGATTTACCTCAATTATCTAGTGGCTTACCTTGGATGATCTTTGAGTATTTGCACACTTCAATCCCAAAAAAGATGAAGATGTATAGTGGCCTGTATGTAAAAATACACAAAACATAGCAGGCAGGGATCATTTATGAAATCCAATTTAACAGAGCACTTGTTAATGTTTGGATGCTGCCTGTTTCTGTGCTGCTCATTGCAGTCTGTTGTTTTTCATGAAGTAGATGCTTAGGATCTGCAATGCAGTAAGAGTCATTTTCACTTGACTGCAATTTTCTTGACATTTGTTTTAAATCTCAACACATTTCTCTCCATATATATGTGGAAAATGTTTCTAACATTCTCTCTAGAGTACAAATTAGAGGTGTTAATTGTTAATAAATAATGTGTCTAGAGACATTAAAAACATTAGTGCACTAAATGGATCAGATAATCGGTTTTGACAGAAAGAATCCACTAAAGACAGAGCAGTTTTGAGATTCATATTATTCGTATCATGCCCTTGAATGAACCATTGCAATGAGTTTTCTGATGGTACAGCACGTGAAGTAGTTCTTGCCACAAAATGATGAGAAGTTGTTATTTTAAAGTGTGAAAACCCCATCAGTTTGTTGTACTGTCTAAATGTAAATGATTTACAAACATAAATAATGAAAGTCTCTCTGTTTTGTCAATTTATGGAATATACTGTCTGATTATAATAGCACTATGGTAAAAGATGATAGATTGTTTCCTTCCTGAGAATGTTATCATCTCCATTGCTTTAGAAAAAAAGAAAAGCACAAGCCCATGCATTTGTTCCAACTAGTTTGTACTCTAAGAGCTAAATATTAAAAACAAGTTACCAGAATGAAGTAATTCAATGAAGCAATTATTTCTGTTTACATACATTTAGTGAACCCTCTAGAGTGTTTTAAGCTTGCAATTCAATGACATTCAGCAGAGGAATGTGCAGGAGACACAATTTTGTGCCTAAGGAAGGCATTAAGAAGAGCAGTTAATTTAGGATACCTCTCAGCACAAGTATTGTTGGCTTTTTGCAGATGCTTAATGGCCCAGTAAACAGTGTGACTTTTTTGGCTATAGAATTAAAGTGTCACAGTCTCTCACTGTGTAGTGAGTGTGGCAAGCACAGGGGTTATGGAGGAGGGTCAGACCACATCCTTCAATCAACCAACATGGGTGATACAGTGAATAGGTATCTTAACTAGTCAGGTCATTCAAAGTAAATTACCTAAATGACCCCTAAAGTTTCCTGCACAGTCCTTGGAGAGACTTTGGTTGCAGACTGATAATCTTGGACTTAAAGAACAGTGTTTAAGGCTGGCTGAGATATCTAACAATGTGTTTCACCAAGTGCTCCCTTTACAGGGAAAAATATGGCTACATAACAGTTTATCTCCTTCCACTGAGGCTTCAGTGTCAGGTCCTCTTCAAAAAGCACATGTATACACAGACAAGGAGCAGCAGAACAGCTTGTGAAAGAGCTCAAGGCCAACAGCGCTCACCCACTATGGATCAAATATATCTGCAGTCAAAAGAAATTCAAATCCCTGTTCACCTAATCTTCAAAGCCTGTTATATAAAGGTGGAAGGGACAGCAAAGCTATTCTTCATCCTTCTGTCTGAGCCTAAGGGTCTCTGCAACCAAGAATGTAAGAGTCATAGCAAAAAAGGGAAGCAAATAAGGAGCTGCGGACACAGCCTAGTAGGTAGGGCAATGAGAAGGGAGAGGATATGAACAATTTAAAGATAGAAGGCTTTTATTGACTTTGTTTTGTCCATGCACTCTCCAAAAGAAGCTATTGCAATAAAATTCCTTCACTTATTCCCACATAGCCTGACACTGTTTCTAAATAGGACACCATACACTGCAGCAGGGATTTGTTGGTGTAGATTCTATTATACAATTCACACTGAAGCATTACACTTGTTTCCTGCAAATGTGACTTATTATTGTGCAAAGCAGTGAATGAACAGATGGGGGAACAATACATGGAGAAGTAGAGAGGATTCCTCTGGAAACCAGAGATCCTGAGGGATTATTTGTGGAGTTAATTCATTTTCCACAATAAAGGACGATGATTAAGCAGAATTGACAGATAATGAGAGTTAGAGATTTAGAGACTTTGTTCACTTGAAATCAAATGGAAATTAAATTTGAAACTGAATTTAAAATAACATTATGAGATGAAAATTGAAAGAATATTTGGTGCCGTGTCACCTAATTCCTATTGCTTCATCCATGCCAATCTCTGCTATTAGTTTGAGAAACAAAATGTATAAGGTACTGTATTACAGACTGAGCAGGTAATATGGGCTGGATGGAACATAATCTTACAAATATATCTGAAATTGACTCCAATTATTTTTAAAATTTATTATTGAATATGAGAATATGTCAAAATCATATGAACACATAAAAAGTGTATTGTATGTACAAAGCAGGCACAAAATACTTTACTTGTTCTACATAAGAAATGCATAATTTATCTATTGAATCATCTTCTAAAATATTAGTAGGAAAAAAAATGTTTTGATGTGGGATATTTGTATATACACATGATCCTGAAGGCAAAGTATATAAAAAAAAAATAATCTAAATTCAGTGTTTCTAATTCACCATAAAGTCAGAAAAATGAAGGGAATACTGCAATTGCCCCAAAGTATTGTCAGGCCAACAACAGAAGAAACTGAAGAGTAAACTGTATTAAAAGCTGGACAAAGATAATATTGTATCAGTCACAATACTGAAAGAAATATCATAAAGCTATGAAAATGCAACATTTTTTTTTCTCTTTCTCTAGTGGCTTCAACAATATTTGCAACATGATCCTATAGTTGAATTTTAATTAAAAGAAATTAAATACATTAGTCAATTTTCTGAAGTCCAATAAATCTGCTAAGGTACAGAACCCTGCACAAGTACTGCATGTGGAGAGCTTCAGAAAGTCAACCTTCATTCCACAATTAATCACTAAGTTCATCTCGAACAATAAACTTGCAACAATTTTATCCTCTAAACTCAGTATTCTGAACCCTAATATCTACATCCTCAATCACTGTTGGCTGCTTCTGTAAGATACATTAAACTTAATGTGAAACAACAAGGAGAGAAATAAAATGGAAGGAGAATGGTTTTTCAGCTTAAAAAAAAATAATCTTGATTTATTTTTTTTAATCTCAGAAGTTATATTTAATGAAACCATGAAAACTTTCAAGACTCAAAATACATTCTAGATGATCACAGTAGGGAAATGAGTGTGCAGTAATATAGGAGTAGCCAAATTAATAGAAATAACAGAACATCTAGAAAACTATCTTGTTCCTGGCACTGGACAAGTAGCAGATGTTGAGAAGGATTACAACCAAGAAAGCACAACATGAGACTTCCTTGTACATTCTCTCATCATGCAGCAGACTGTGCCTCAAGAGCTCCCTAATCCTTAGCTATTGTGTTTTTATTTAGTGCCCTCTCATGTCTTTTCCCTGTATGATTCACAGACATGGTCTGAACCTGTATTAAGCTCTGCACACCAAAAGGAATTTTAGTACTGTAACCATGCCTGTGAGAAGTTTCTCTTTATGATTGTTTTGAGTCTGTATTCTGAGAGTTTTGTTTGTTTTATTCTCCTTCCTGTGGAAAGGGTACTTGACAATCAATACTTGTTCATCTTCTCCCTGCTATTCATCTATCAAATTCCTTCTCAGCTATCTCATCCTAGCTGGTGTCCTACTCCACTTAGCCGGTTACTCAGGCAAGGACCCATCCACGCTTTTGATCCTCCATGTCATTATTCCTGTTGGGATGTGTTTCCTCTCAGAAGTAGGGATCATAACTGCCTTCAAATGTATACACCACCAATGTGACACTTTCTGGTGTGCTGTCTAATCCTTTCCTATTAATTCTTGGTTTCACTTGATTTTTGACTATTGCTGAGTATTGAGAGGATTTTCCTACGCAATGATGATTTGTGACTCAAAAATCTCATCCCTGGGCAGTAATAGTTAACTCAGAAGTTATCTCTGCCAATAAAATAAAATAAAATAGTATAGTACTTTTCCTATGTGACTTACTACATTTGAGTTTTGTCAGCAATCTGTTGCCTAGAGAATCAATAATGCAAACATCTGCAGTTTTCCACCATTAGCCATCAGTTTTGTTACCCCAATTAATCAAGTTTCACAAGCAGATTTTGTCATTCTTGAGATTCATAAATATGATTTAAAAAAATCATAATATTCACAAAAATGCTGAGCAGCACTGGTCAGAGATCAGATCTCCATGGAGTCTGTAAGCTACTTCCCTGTGCAGTAAACACTTTGAAAGTCTGTTAAAAGTAGAGATTTTTCACAATTATTTGAACACACTGGTAAGAGATAGTCTGAAGTTAACCATTTAGTCTTGGTATCACCATTAAGAGAACCATTTAACTCATTCATAGGGAAGTATCTAAATTGTCTCTAGCCATCTCTACACATCCAAAGGAGATGTCTGACCCTCCTCACTGACTTTAGAGAACCTGGATGACTATCCTGGATCAGAACTTAACCTTTCAGGTTAAGTGAAAATTGAAATGAATCTTAACGTCTGCTTAATATTTTTCTCCATAACTGAAATTACATCCACAATATCTGTTACCAAAGCAATGGGACTCTGCAACAGCTTAATTTCAATGCAATTTGGTCTATGAGTCTCTTCATAATCAATAACTTCCATTTCTGTGTTGGGTTTTTCCTAATTTAGCAATAACTATTAAAATAATTTCACTTGTTTAAAATGTGTGTGGGGGGGTTTGTTGTTGCTAATCATTACTACTGAAGTATGGGTTTATTTGAAAGATAGGGCTATTCATATTCAAATTAGAATTATTTGATGCTGTAGAGAAACTAGAATATACTTGGTGTTTATCAGACATCAGATGGATATGAATAAGAAAGGCTGAATACATATAACCAAATAAATCACATGAAGTGAACAAATATCTTAAGTATTACATTTCAGACCTGTCCGATTCATGTCATTATTGCAGTTTTACCTATATATTTGCAGGTGTTTCGTACTATGAAAAGTTGTACAACTAGTTACGGACAAGAATAATATCACAAGATATGTAATAAAGGGAATCTTTACTGAATTTCTGTCCAATTTCTAGAATTGCTCATTAGCTTATGTATGAGGAAAAAAGCCCATAAAACATTGCAAATTCTGTATGAAGGATATTTTAGATCCCAAAAGGGAACTGGGATACCAGTGTTACAAGGCATTAAAAGCAGCACATTGCTTCTGTCAGTCACATGCAGACAGTGATCTTTAGCTTCAGTAAATTTATATATTCCAGAATACAACTGGGAATATTGCTTGTAGTGGGGGATGGAAGGAAGGAAGGAAGGAAGGAAAAGAATATATTTTTATAGAGGTGTTAAAGAATCAAGGGAGGAAAGAAAACATCCAAGGCATGAAATACCCAAATACCCAAATAGGAAGTCTAATAGTTATATGTAATGATACTGTTTTTCAATATATTAGCCCATACCTGCATTTTTTACCCCAAGGAGGGATTAAGTTTATATTAGGTGCAGGTGTATCTACATTTGAGATGTCTACCCCTGGTTATTCAGATAATGTCTATCTGGAGGAGGCAGAACCTTGCTTCGACCCTTCAAGCTGTGTGTGGATCTTTATCAGATCACCAAAACAAGTCCAAGGAGCAGGAATCCCTTTTTTCACTTCCCAAGTAAGTACCCAAATCCCTTGCCTGCATCCTGATTTCCCTCTGGTCCTGCCGCTCATCCACCAGGAAGCAGTTTTGAATTATTCAGTCCCATTGCCATTTTGTTTCTCTTATCTGCTCCTGCATGTAAATTTTTGGTACCTCTACTGCACATAAGCCTCATTAAGCTGAAAGATTTTTGTTAAGTATTGATGTTTGCAGAGAAGAAAACGAATGGCAACTTTTGCAAAACTTCTCGTAGTATTCTAAAAACTAGGGGGAAATATTTGTGAGCAGAAAGCACAAGCCTCACAAAATATGATAGTGTTTCTGCAGGAGTGAAGTATGGAAATCAACGTGGCTGTCCTCCCACCTGCCCATGTTTTTTTATTACGTTCCATTACTTGCAGCATCTAACTGAGTATAATATCTTTTGGTTTTTTTCAGATGTCATCCCTCTTTAGAGCAGCACTAGAACAGATCATCACTCCGAAAAGGTGAGCCAGGTGAGCCATGGCCCTCTCTTTTGAAAAGATTATGTCTCAGAGACTGGAAAAGATCTTTGAAGGGGCATATTACCTTGAAGCCATGACATCAATATCTTAATGGTAAAGAAATTTTGTATTTTAGATAAACGTTCACCAAACTACATCAAGAATTGAATGACCAATTATGGTAGAGGACAGAGGCCATGTGGGAACTTTAGGGCAAGGAGCATTTAAAATGACTGCAGTGATATTTCAAATGGTGTTAAAGAAAAGATTAAACAAGGGCTGGCCAAAGTTTTCACTTCAGTCTAAGCTTCTAGTGGGATAACCATTTTTAAAAGTACAAGAAACCAATATGGATATTCTAGACACTGTTCCTCATTCAGAGCCAAGATTCAAACAAGCACTACAAGGGACAAATTACTTATGGGATATCAGGTCTCAAGAGGCTCACTTCAACCAGGAAACAAAGCAAAGCTGAGTGTCAGGTTGCTGAGTTTTGGATGTTTTAGTTCTCAACAGAAACTCAAGACAATTTGAGTTGTTAGTGGTTTTTTAAGATCTGAGTCCATAGCAACTTTAAAACAAGTTAGCAGACGTTATAAGCAGTGATCATCTATGAAAGTCAGCACTGATCTGTAGGTAAAACATGAAGAGAAAATTAAGAGAAAAACAAAAGCTGAATAAGACACTTCTTAAGAGAGAAGTGTTATTAACACTGAGCTGCCTCAAATGCCTCTGTCTCTCTCCATCGGAGAGTTGTCATCTCAGGATACGTTATAAACATGGAAAAGAAATTGCAATGTCAACCTCTCCTGTTTCTTTCACCTAGATTCACACAGAATAAAGGCTTTCCAAAACATGTTCCTTCATACCTCCCTGAAATTTCTTCAATCTGAGGATCAATTGCTTGTTTGAAGATGCCAATTTGTTCTCAGTTCAAGGTACAGAACAGTCAATGTGGAGTGGTGTTTCTCAAGTTCACTAAGGAAAGCAGAATTACAACTCCAAACAGATACGTTTGCTTAAGGTTCAGCCATCTGAACCCAAAGTGCACCTCTATTCTAATACATCATCAGAAAGCAAAAATATCAAAAACTTGTTCATATCTTGCAGTTTGTTTATTCAGATAGAAACATTGCTGAAGAACTGCATGTTCTCAAAGCACAGCTTCTGATATGCTGTAATTGCTGCATATTTTCCTGCGTTTTCCCTTAAAAATTCAATAGAGACAATTCCCTGCAGTTTTCACTTAAATTCTTCTTCATCTCAGAATCTGTTTTACCTCAAAAAATTCTGACAATCTTTTTAAAAGTTATTCCTGTCTGATGATTTATTCTCTGTTTTTGTACTCCTATATAAGAAAGAAAAATGAGGGTGGTATTTTCGTACATGGAGATTGTGAACTTTGATGACTAAGTGACTGTCCTAACTCTTCTTGAAGGTATTTGGACATTAGCCTCTGATATTTAACTGGCCTCTCTGACCTATTCTGGAAGTTGTAGTTGTTTGGATTTCAACCTTTGCTCTCATACCTTCATTTTGCGCATCTGTCTTCTAAGCACAATCCAGACTCCCAGGAAGCCAATGCTCAGAAAGTTATTCAGTTTGTTTGTAATTACTAGCTATATGTCAGAATTTATTCCTAAAGCTGGTTTTGTTTAACTAAAATTAGGGACTTACTTTGGATAAGGAAGGAGCACTTTTCACTGCCTATAATGGTGTTTACTGTTCTGGCTCACAAAAACTTGGAGATGAGTTGGAGTCTTTATAAAACATGCTGATTCCTATCCCTGTATTTTTATTAGGACCAATCTCTTGCTGTTGAATTCCAGTGAAAATTAAAATAAAAAAGATGAAAACAAACTGATTAAGCTGAGAGCACTTTAGTGCATTCTGCATAATTGTTAAAGATTTGTAAAGTCTTTCTGTTAGGAATGCATTAGCATTTAATAAATAAAGATGCAGCACTGCTTTTCATTTTGAAGAACTTGAGCCATAAAAGTACATTGAGAAGCAGAGATGTAATTACACTACATCCAGGAGCAAAGTCACTACACATTTGATTTCTTGTTCATAATTGTCTATCTGAAATACAGTGACGTTCTGACATGCAAAGTACTTTCCATTTAAATTGCTTGGGGTTTTGGTAAGATAATATTTAAGACAGAGTATGCACATCCACTTGTTGTCATGGATACAAGAATATTGAATTTGAGCAAAACAACAGAGTTTGAAAACCTGAAATCAAAATGAAGTTAGAAATTAATTCAGCTAGACTACATAACTGGAGTTCAGAATATACATCAATGGACAAGGTAAAATAAAACAAAGAGCAAGATAAATGTTGCTAGGGGTGAATTATTTTCTTTTAAAGTCTACTGGTAAAAAATGACAAGATCATTAAGTTAAGAAAAGCCTCTGTTGAAGTAAAATGCAAAGAATGGTAAAGATCATTCACCTGGTTAGTGTTTTGCAAACAGGATTAATATTTAGTACAATATAGGTTTTTCCTTTTTTAATGATAACATTAAATAAGCCTAGAACTTATATACTTACTATACATTCCCCAAATAATTACTTGAAAACAAACATTTCTCTTTTGCTTTCATATTAGGCATTGCTAGAATGTACATTAAATAATCCAAATGTACAGTTTTCGTTGAAAAGTTGTTGTATGGAATTTCCTCTTGTGATCTGCTATAGCTACAGCCCCACAAGAAACTGTGTAAGAAAGAAATTTCTATTTTGAGTCACTGCCATTTTTCCAGTTTTCAGGAACTGAATTTGCATGCTCAGCTTGCCAGATGGATAAGAATATGCCTACATGCATTCTACACCCCCCACCCCCCAGCCCTTTTCCACTGCTATTTGAAAATAGATGGATAACAGCTTTCCATATCTTTCAACACAGCCAAATTTTACTTCGCTACTTAATTATGCTTCTAACCCGTGTTTTCATTTGAGAGGGCATTTGGCTTTGTTGTAAATGCTCCTTGTTGAGACTGCAAGGACATCCTGCTGTCTCAGGTTGCCTATGACAAACTGGCCTCATTTTGCTGCAATTCTGAGGGGTCTTTGCCCACACTACCTCTGGCAGGCATCTCATCTAGATGTCTATGGAGTGTAATTTCTTACAACGATTTTCCTTTAGTCTTTTTATACCCCAAATAAACAGCAAAAAACAACAATCAAACAGAAAAATATAGTGGTCTATGTTTTTGAATCTCCAGTGGAATCAGTTGACAGTGAATTCATGTAGTCAGAGGTGACCAGAGGGATCAAACCCACTAGATACAAAAGCAGAATTCATGTCTCTAAGGAAAGAGATTGTTGCCATTTGACACATCCTAAAAAAACCAAGACATCTCTAGGGAGCTTAGAAAATCTGGCAAAGTGGAGGCCCAGCATCAGTTGATGTGTCAGCCACTCCCACTTTTTTGTTAATATTAATTCTCATAGGTTGATCTGGAACTGGCTTTACATTTCAACTGAGTCTACAGCTACCCATTGCTTAAACCCTAGTCTTGATGTAGAAGGGATAGAACTCGTACACTGCATGATATTCTGCATTACAAAACTAAATTATTCTTATTTATTACTCAGTAACTCAAAATACGTCAATTTTTCCTTTGAGCACACTGGGGCAGTTCAACAGACAAGAAGGAAAATGCAAAATATGTCACACAAGTCAAAGCCAAGATTTGGAGTGGCATGCTGAAAAACACTGATTTATCAAATACATCCCTTTAGTTTATGAAAACTATACAATGTGTGTGCAATTCTGCCTCTGTGAACAGTGGAGGTTTATGTGTTTGATGCAGAACAGATCACTGAAGACCTTTGTGGTACCGTAATCATTTTGGTTATATCAGTAACCTGAAAGACAGACACTATATCTATAACCTGACTCTTTAATTCTGAATTAACATAAATGAAGGAAAGATTCCACAGAGTGATGGAATTTAGAAAAAAGAATAACAAAACTCCAGAATAAATGTGTAAGTGCCCTGAGTACTTTGCATATTTGCAAATATATAGTTAAATTTTAGTACTTTAGAAAAGTTTTTTAAAATACTTTTTGACTAAAACTAAAGTGTTCTAGAAGCATTTGACATACACAGCCACTGGTAAACATACTACAGTTGCTCTACTTCCACATTCATATAATTATTTATTCAGTTGTTCAAGAACTCCTGGTTTTAAAGTAACTCCATTTGCAGCTGTGCCAAATGAAATAATTTCTTCCAGAATTTCATTAACTGAATAATGGTATTATTAGGATTCCACACACTAGACGGCAAGGCTTACTTAAGACAACTGATGTGAAGCAGTTAACAAATGTAAGAATTACTGTTATCTGAAGTTTCACATTGCTGAATAGATGGAAATATTTTGCTTGATAGTGATTTTATGTAAGGAAAGTTATTGTAATACCAGTGATTTTCATATTCAAATAGATACATTGATTTATGATTGTGAATTCAGTAGTCACTCGTTTTAGGTCTGCCAATAAAGAACTGCTGAAGCAGAACATATTTGACAAAAAATGTAATTTGGTTTGTTTTGCACTGCTCAGAATAAATCCAATAATTTTCATAATGCAATGGCTATGCAATGGAAATATCTGACTGTGCCCTTGGTAATAATAGTGATATACACTATATAGTAATTAACAGCCTTAACAATGGATCAAGGTTTGCAGAGCTTTAAAGCTACCAGTACAAAATGAAATGCTGAGCCCTGCTTGTATCCATTCATGCATGCTTAGCAAAGGAAGGTTTGCAGGGCTGAGGAGAAAGCCGTGGGTATCTCATTAGTGCTGCTTATTCCAGGGCAGTTTCTATTCTATGGCAGAAAAAAGGCTGGATGACTGCAGGTGCATGTTGCCAATAGAAATAAAAATTCTATAAGAAAGAAATAAAACGAGTCATCAGTGAAACAATATTCTGGCAGCTATTCACTCTACACAAGTTTGGGCAGGAAAATTAGCCAGCTTCTCTCCTTAACCTCATCATACTCCTAGCATACCCTTATGTGACAGTCCCAGATTCCAGCTGCCACTGCAGGACACAGCTCTGATGTATTTGCTGTGCCATAACTACCAACCTCCTGCATTTAACCAGCTCTGAGCAGGTTAGATACCTACATAGCGGAAGGAAACTAAATAATTTATTAGGGTTTTGGTCAGCTGAATAATCTAAAATCCATTAACAGTACGGCTATGATTTCCTTTGGCAAAGAGTTTAGGCAGCTATAATCCCACTTACACAGTGACATACGGGTATCAAAATGCAGGTATCTTAACCTTCAGCTGAATTCTACTTCTAAATTTAGGTGAGATAAATACAATCATCAGAGATAAATCCCCTTCCCTTCTTTATAAATGTTGAACTCAGCCTTTCTGATACCTTTTAAGCCCTATGGTGGGGCTGAGCTAGGAAACTCAGGGGCAGAGAAGTCTCTTTATAAAAGAGGATTGATCAAGAACATTTTTACATTACTTAGCAGTTATGCCCTTTGTTTCAGAATTGGATATGACCCAGTTAGACAGTGAAACTACATGTTTCTCAGCAGGTATCTACTTGACTTATTTTAAATTTACATTTAACAAGGTACAGCAAGCTAAGCATTCACAAGCCCAGTGGGAAGCACACACTTGTTAGTTTGGCTTTTAAAGACTTTTTTTTTCTTTCTTTTGCCTTTTGTACTAAAGGAGCATTGACCTCTGGGAAAGTCTCATTAACTTCCAAGAAACATTACACAGCTGATGTAAACTGCCAGTTACAAAAATAAAACTCCCCTGTGTTTATACCATTTTTACTGTGAAGTCTCTTCTTGGAAAGGAAGCTGATCCTCATATCAACAAGGCATGCATAGGATACATGAAAAATCTATAAATTAGTTGAAACTGTGATTATTACTAATAGGAAATGTTTGCACAATTGGTATTAACAATAGGAATTCAGGTTTTACAACCATGAGATCCTCTTTGAGAATCAAGGACTGCTAAAAAGAAATGGGCCCCACTTGACCACACAAGGCAGAAGAATAATTACTCAAAATATGGCCAACCTGGTAAAGACAGAGTTAAACTAGGAACAATGCAAGAGAGTCACGATGACCCAAAGCCAAGTGACAAAGTACTTGAGCAGGTTGGCAAGCAAAGGGCATAAGGTGATGCAGAGAGCAGAGACTGAAAAACATAAAGCAGGTTTGACGGAAGCCAGCCCTGGGAAGCAGATGGAATAAATAATCCTGAAAATAATTTCAAAACATATGAAGGAGAGACAAGAAGTTGATTGTGAGCAGTCAGAATGGATTTACAAGAGTAATAATTTTTGACCGACCTGATAGCCTTCTACAACAATATGAATGGCTTGGTGGGTTAATGGATAGCAGCAGATACTGTTTATTTCAATTTGAACAAGGATTTCAAGTCTTTCTCAGGGACAAATTGAGGAAGTGGTGATTAGATAAGTGGAGATCTGCAACATAGTACACCCTCAGCATTTTACTGATGATACAAAACTAGGAGGTGTTGTTGATAGGTTGATACATCATGTGATTGCACTGCTGTGTGGATGTGTCTCAGCAGGTTGAAGAAAAGAGTTGACAGGAATGTCATCAAATTCAATAAAAGGCAATGCAAAGTGCTGTATCTGGGCAGGAATAGCCCCATGTTGACAATACCTACACAGAGAATGATCTGATGGTCAAGAAGGAGAACAGGAGCACCACACTGGGGGGGATGGGGGACCGGCGAAGGAAAAAAAAAAAAAGAATAACAGTCTGGGTTTCATGAAGTAAAGTGTTACCTGCAGGTTAGAAGATGTGATTATGTGATTCTTCTCCTCTGTTTGTCACTGGTGAGACATATCTAAAGGACTGAATCTGGTTCTGGCTTCCTAACTACAACAGACATACTGAAGTGAGTCCAGCTAAGAGACATGAAAGTGATCAACAAATTGAAGTGTCTGTCACATGACAACAGGCTGAAGAGTCATAGGTTCTAGCTGCAGAAACAAAGGCTCAGATAGAATCTTGTCAGTCTACATGCCAGATGGGAGAAATGAAGAAGGTGGAGCCTAGACTCTTTTCAGTGGTGCCCAGTGGCAGGACAGCAGCCAATGGGTACAAACTGAAACACAAGAAATTCCATTTACACATAAAAACTTACTGTGAGGGTTGAAACAGGTTCTCTGAGAGGCTGTGAAGCCTTCATCCTTGTTGATACTCAAAACCCAACAGGATACAAGCCTGAGTAGAAATGAAGACTCAGTAGCTCTTATAAAGACTTTCATTAAAGAAACATTTCTAAAGGTATAGCTAAAGACTTTTGAGAAAAGAAAAAATTCTAGAAAGATCAGAAAGGAGTAAAATCTGAATTCCTGATATTGATCACTAGTGGGACAGAACTTGGGGGAATAGTCCATAGGCTATCTGATCAGAAATTACTAAAGGTTTCCCTAAGATTATGTTAGTTTACATGAGTAAACATGCAACTAGATCTCATGTGATCACATTTGAAAATAAACAAGGTTAGAACCTTAAAAGCAGAGGGATCCCATTGTAGGAATGTTTTGTCAGGGTATGAAAATGACAGGGTGTCCAACCTTATAAAGAGATTAAAAAAAAAATAATTCAATTTGTTTATTTCCAGTTAAGCTAACTTTTCTATAGCTTTTCTAAACTTTGAACTAACCTTGAACCTGTGCCTGAAATCTCAGTTCAAAATGTTACATTTGTAACACTTAATTAAAATTTAATTCAATTATATTTTGAGTTTATTTTGGAACTGATCCTAAAGTGATTAAAATGTCTAAATATGGGATTTATGCCAGTCTAAATACAGGAAAGGTCAGTAAAGTCTTTTCTGTGTTAACATAGTTATATTTTCGCTGAACTGGTATTCTGAGGCAATAATACATGATTATAAATCTCTGAAGATGACTAATTATAATCTGGTCCCTCTGTTGCTTATTTCATAACAGGTGATTTTGTTTATTTAGTTAACTTACCTGTATCTCTAATCCTGACAGGAATGGGCTTCCAGCTCCCACTCCTAGATAGCCAGCTTTTTGGGTATTATACTTCTGTGTGCAATGTGTTATGTCCTTACATCCTGGCACCCTGCACAGTCTCAAGCCATGGCTCAGTAGGCTCCATTGTACTGGTTAAATCGCTATTGACTGCCACAGAATCACAGAATAGGAAATATGTCTGGAAGGAACCACTGGAAGTTATCTAGTCCAACCTCCCTGCTAAGCAGGGTCCCCCAGAGCACCCTCTCTATTCAGTTTATTTATCATCTTTATCAGGAAGTTCTGTTAATATATTTGAAATATCTCGTGCGTGGTTTGTGCCCAGACTTTTTGCTCTTCCAGGGGGTATTGGTGTGGTTAAAGATGACTACAAATATCAAGATCCGTGGTTATGAGGCTTTCTCCAGCTACCTCAAAGAGGCTTCAGCTACCTCCTCTTCCTGGTAATCCATTCTAATCTAGTTATTTAAACCCTCTGTGGAGCTGTCATAGAAATGGTAATTTATTCTCCCTGCTATGGATAGAGATACTAGAATGGCATGATAAATTACCTGGAGGTGCTTTTATTTCCACAGTGACTCTCACTACAGTCTACATAAATAGTTTAACTTAGAGGTTTCTAATGTTTGGTCAGGTAACTTTTAGCTTTGGTGAAGTTAAGCATGATGAATCTAATCAAGAGCACAGCAGGAAATAAATTATGGTACATTATGCTGAATGTACGCAGCTGTTACATCATTTCCAAGTTTTATTCTTTGCATTAATTTTCCATTATAGAATCATTAAGGTTGGAAAATACCTCCAAGATCATCAAGTCCAACCTTTGACTGAAACCACAAAAAATATGTATTATACCACAGAAAGTGCTAGGCTAAAGATGCAAATAAAGAGCTATAAAAATCGCTCTATATCTAATCATTGCTCCATTTCCCTCTGATGACAGTTGTGTTCTTTGAAAAATTAGATTGATATGGTTTATTTTCTTTATATTGAAAAAAGCTTAAAGCAAAAAGACACTTGAAGTGGGATTAATCTACTTCTGGTTAGGTATAAAAAATAAATTTTAACTCCAAGTTTTTAAGTCTGATTTGGTCACATTTTGATTTATTTGTAGTCACAGGAGAGAACAGGCACCTTCAGAATGTGGTTCATCTCACCATGACATATGTCAAGGACAGCTGAGATGAATCACTCTCTGAAACCCCCAACTCTCTACTGATGACAGCAAGAGCTAAGGGCTTAAAGTAAAGTAGATGTATCATTTTTAGATTTCTTATCTTGAGATGAATCTCAACCTTCCAGCATTGTTTCTGCATGTCACCGCAGATCCCTTTGTCTGAAGTCAGTTCTGCCTAAAGCAATACTCTTAATTAAAGATCAGTTGGGGACTTTTGAATTCTAATAAGCATACTAATAGTCTTGGTAGGGGTGAAGAAAATCCTTCTCTGACTAAACAGCCTAGGTCCACAGCTTGTTTCTTTTGTGAGAGATGCACTAACTTCAAAACATCCTATACGTTACAGACAGCATTGTTATGTAGTTCCTCTGCTTACAACAGAAATCAAGACTTGACATCAGTGGAAAATTACTTACCTAGAGTTTTGAAGAAGTTTCAAAATCTTTAAGTGATCTTACAAGATTGTGTTTAAAACTGAATTGTCTCATGACAAGCAGCAGCACAGACATAAAAGTAGAACTGTGGTCCTGCTACAGTTCTCCAGTCAGTTACAAATGCTGATACCCATTTCTGTACATTCTTCCTTCTTCTAGATGCTGTAGAATCTGTGGTATCTATAAGACAACTGAGGTACTACTTTATAATAAAGAGATAATATAAACATTTTTGCAATGTTTTTCACAAACAACTGTGGCTTAATTTCTAGGAAAGATTCACTCACATTGCTCCAGACACTGGCCATCTGTGCAAGGTTGCCTTGCTTGCAGCTTCTAAACATTTTAGAGCAGATTTTCTGCTCTAAATTTTTTTTTTTTCTGAGATTCCTCGAAAAAATGGTTTAATAAAACTAAATCTAGGTTTCATAAAGCTAGAAAGCTAAATTACATGGGGGAAACCTTGGCTTCCTAAACAGTCTTATTAAAAATTGTATAGTTCAAATATTCCAAGAAGCTGTTTTATCACAGGTTTATCAATCATTTTCATAGACAAGCTTTCACAACTCTTCTATATACCCTGAAATATCCAGTTCATAACATGCAACTATAATTAAAAAACCTCAAAAATTTTCCACATAATTTTTATTGGAAAATACATCATCACAGTACTATGTCCCTTAAAATTTTAGTTTCTCTGGAAACTTGCTAAGGCAGTGAAATTACTTTAGCAGCAAAATAATTCCTTTCTTGATAAGGCAAAATAATAATAAATAAATAAATAAATAAATAAATAAATAAATAAATAAATAGATAAATAACAAAACCAACACTCAGTGTAGGGAACTTTTCACTTCACTGTTGATTTTTGCCTATTTCAGATATATTTATTTCCACTCTGCACTTTCCCACAAATCAGACTGATTCACTTAGAGTAGCACAGCTGAGAAGATACACAGAAAGAGGGTTAAGAGAAAATCTCTGTAGTAGGAGTTATTTTGGTTGGTTTCCTAGTGTCCTGAACCACCTCTGGTTTCTTGACTATGCAAGAAAAATTGAATATTGATGTCTTGAGGATGAAGTCTGGACTCTTCTTACAGTAAGAGGAACAGAAATAGTAATTGTTGCTTCTGAGAAATTATTTACAATCTGTGGTGGAGGTTATTGCCTGTGAAACTCACCCTCCCAAACCCACAGCAACCCAAGTTTCCTGGGGCTTTCACATAGCAAGGAGGTCACCAAGGCTTTTTTACCCCTTGTCATAACAACTGGATTATTTACTGCATAGAGGATAGGGTCAGACAAAATTGTCAGGGAGACCCTCCCACTTCATCATGAGATTCAGAAAGGACCCTCTTGATTTTCAAAATCCTTTCCAGGGGGAGTTTAAGTGTGTTTGGATTCAGACTTAGTCCCAGACTAGCTGCTGACCAAGACTTATGGCCCTTTAAGTATCGTGTTGTTATATGTAAGCCAGAAGCAGCCATCATGATCACCACTGGTGGCTCTTGCTCAAGCAGAAAAAGGAGGGAGGGATTACACTGCCACAGTCCCTTACAGCTGAAACAGTCTATTCAGTACACATTTAACTTTTAGGAAACCTTGTTCCAAGTGACACAAAGATAGCTAAACCCAGCTAAGCACAGTAATTTATAAAACCCTGTTATGAGAGCCAAAGGAAACAAAGGGAGTATCCACAGAATGTGTGCATTGACTGTCATACTACAGCAATATCCCTTTGAAAAATGAGAAGAAAAAAGAAAAAGAAAACCTTATGAAATAGCTGGTGTTTGTTTTACTTTGTGGATTGTCTCATTTATAACATACATCAAAAGGTACATAAAGGGCTGCAGATGTGTCAAGGAATTTTTAAGAATCATAAAATCAGAAATTCAATAAATCAGAATCAGAAAATAAAAAAGGTTGGAAAAGACCATGAAGATCCTTGAGTACAACCATTAAGACAGTACTGCCATACTAACCCAGCACTAAACCATGTCCCTGAGCACCATGTCTACACATCTTTGGAATGCTTCTGTGGATGGTGACTTCACCACTTCCCTGGGCAGCCTGTTCCAATGCTTGAGGACCTTTCAGTAAAGAATTTTTCCCTGCTATCCAGTCCAAACTTCCTCCGGCACAATTTGAGGCTGTTTCCTCTCATCACCTGTTACTTGAAAAGAAAGACACACATCTTGCTACAACCTCCTTTCAAGTAGCTGTAGAGTGATAAGATCTCCCCTGAGAATCCTTTCCTCCAGACTAAGCAATCCCAATTCCCTCAGCTGCTGCATATAAGACATGTTCTCTACACCCTTCAATAGCTTCATCACCTTTCTTGGGTGGCATGCTTCAGAGCTTTAATGCCTCAAGACATCCATGTGTTTTCCAAATGGGAACTAGAGGCAGGGTAAATTACTCTAGGTAATCTCCTGGAGATGTTTAGTTACCTACATCACATCCTTACTCAGTGGACTTGATTGTCAAATGTCAAATGTAAACTGCTGTTTGTTGGTCACAGTCATACAGGACTGAGGAGATCCTTTCATGGGTGCACACACAACATAGATGAGAGGTCTGATGCCTACTTGGAGAGATCTTAGAATCACAGAATGGTTTGGGCTAGAAGGGACCTTTCAAAGAGACTGGTTTGTCAAAAGACAGTTCTTCACTGTAAAAGGTAAACATCCAGACTGAATCAGATTAAAATCTTCCCTGGAGACTGACAGGACTACCCTAACATGGACATCTACACTGAGAATACCTCAAGTTAGCTGTCCATCTGTTAGCCCTCCCCTACCATACTGACTAATTGCCCAACAGCAGAAGAACACTGGATGTTTGTTCTCCTTTCAGTCCATGGGAACATCCCCTGAAATTAGTTCTCACCCTCAAACACGACACAGTGACTTCACAACACTGAACAGCACAGTCACCTCAAAGCAATATCACCATTCAGACAAGGGCTGTTATCCAGTTCATCACTATGCTGTGCTTTTTAGAGTACAACTGTCAATCAAGAAAAACAGTGTAAGTAAAATGCAATTCACTAATTCACTTTCCTTTTAAAGAAGAGAGAATTTGTTTGCTTATTTTTTATTTTTATTTTTAAAAGATAACAAAAGGACAACACTGCAACTAAAAAGGCAATGATTTCACCTGTCCTGCTTTTTTCCAACACATTCGGTTATTCCTGTGCAAAGTCAGCCTTTAGTCTGAATGAAGAAATGCAGCAAATATCACATTGGAAGGTTCTCACAAATTCAGGTTTGGTGGGGGTTTTTTTTGTTTGTTTTTTTGGTTTTTTGTTGGTTTTTTTTTGTTTGTTTGCTTGGTTGGTTTTTTTTGTTTTGTTTTGTTTTGGGGTTTTTTTGGGGTGGGGGGAAGGAACTAGATCAACATTTAAAAAGTTGTTAGTAAGGCTTGCCTAATTTTTTTCTTCTGAAAAACATAATATCATTTATGTCAGGATACAACAAATGCATGATTTTTAAATTTAGTTTTATAGCTATTGAATTTCTGTATTAAAGGTGGTTTTATTCCCTCTTCTAACAAACAAGGGCTCAATTTATTAATTTAATCTTTGAAATAAATGTTATATAAATGTTATATATATATTCCTACCATTATTACACACATACTTGATAGAAAATTAATGTGCATTCTACAGAATTAAATCTTTTAAAACAAGGAGCAATGATTTAAAAACATTTTTTTAATTGCTCTCTGATAAAATATGTTCCTAGTATATAACTTGTATGTATAACTTGTTCTCAGATATACTAGCTTTTTCAGTTAACTAGACATTTTAGAAAATGTATTAAAAATTATTATCATTTCAGTAGGGAAGAATATACCATTAAGATGGTGAAGTCGGAAAACATAGATCCCCCCCTAACTCATTTCAAAAGCTATTTTGCTTCTGCTTTTTTATTAGTTAGCTTTATTTATTTGAGTTATGAGCTCTAGTTTTTCCTTAGGCTGTGCACTCCTCAGCACAGATGGAGATTCTCTGCATAAATATGACATTAATATTATAAAAATTATGTCAGTAAAAAACTGCAAATGAATATTTGCTTCCCCCACTGTCTAGGTGGAGAGAGGATACAGACCTCCCAAGAAGAAACAGGCTAAGGGGGTAACTGCAAATGGAAAACCTGTATGATTAAGACCTGGTCTCTTTTTTTAATGTTAATATGTTTTATTGAAAACCCCTTTATCCAAATTGTGCAACCCCCAACAGAAAACCCAGGACACCCTTCCACCTGGCCCAGACTTCCCAGGAGATTGTGCATTATCATACAGTGTCACAAGTTCCTGCTCCTGCTTTGTCCCGCAATCCTTGCCTTCCTTCCTGTGTGCTGGTACAGCATCAACCACAGGCCTGGAAAATACTGCACACAGCTCAGGCAGTGAGGGCTCCCATATGGAGGTAAATACATCATTAGCCCTCTTTATATTGAATAAATCAGGGAACTCAAATGTCCTTCCTTCTTTCAACCCCCTCCACATCTCTGGTGTAGATTGGCTGGTTAATGGAAGTGGCTCTAACCAGTGAATGTGATGCTGTCCAATGTGACAGGTAACAAAGAACTTTCATTTCATCACCTGTACATCCCTAGATACCTTCTTAACAGTGGTTTCCTTATGTAAAACTTTGTATGTCATCTATGACCTTCTACTATGGTGGTTTCAAGCAGCGGAAAGGGACAAAAAATGCTGAAAAAATCAAGCAAATCAGGAAAGAATGGACACCAAAAAGAACAACACAGTAAAGCTGATGAGACAAAAATCAATAGAAGATACTGGAGATGGAGAAACAGTACAACAGTAGGGGACAAAAGCAAAAAAACAGGAAGACTAAAAATCATAAAATATTTTGAAGTGAAAATTTTTTTCTTTATTTCCATTCCACATTTCTGTCAATTCATAAAGAAGAAATGATACAGCTTGGTGCAAGCACCTCAGGATTTGGCCTGTCTGCTCTAGCACATATGGAAACCAGATGTTGCACTTTCTGAGATACTGAGGGTTGTAGGTAAATCTTTCATCACTTAGAGTTTGTGACTCAGAAGTCTGCATAATTTCAACAAAACAGATAGTGAAGTCAAAACTCATTTAAATTGCATGAATTTTAATTCATCCAATGGAATCCAAATATAATTTGGAATGAACAATATTTTATGAGAAAGGCCTACCAGAGGGAAGATTTGGGTATTGAGTGACATTGAGGAGAAAACTCAAGCTAATACCTCTGCTCAACACAGGGATAAATGATTGGGGAAAAAAAAAAAAAAAAAAAAAAAAAAAAAAAAAAAAAAAAGGACATAAAAGCAAATGTTTGAGTAAAACATAATGTATTGTTAGTCTTTGGGCTTAATGGAAACAACTGGAATTCTTTACTGATGGTTGGTGTGGGTACATCCCTACTTTCCTGTTGATGGTATCATCAAAGCTGCCAGATAGACTTCATTTCATTGGCCTCTAAGAGTTTATTAGTGGGAATAAAGCTCCAATATCTTATTAGAAATATTTGCAGGAAAACAAAAATACATTAATTTTAGCTGATCAACAGTCTATATGAGACGTTTTTTCTAATTTATATGTATAGAAAACACAAAAAAAAAAAAGGTGTGTCTCAAATTTAACCGCTTTGTAAAGTCCAATTTATCCTCTACTGGGTCCTTCATAGAGCTCTACAGGAATTCATGTGAAATTTTCATAAGGGATGACTCATTCAAATTTATTCTATACAGTATAAATTCAGTCTTAAACTATTAAAAAACTCTGAAAATGCAAAAGACATCAATCATTTCTGCTGTGCCATGATGCGTTTACATTTCAGATGGCCTTGTTTCTGAAGGGCATTCCTAGTAGGACAGTGATGGTACACGCGAAAATTTTCACATTTCTAAATATGGAGGCCTCTTGATGAAGCTCACACACTTTTCTAGGTTATAAGATATGGGGACTACTTGGGACTACTTTTTTTGTTTGGATTTTATTTTGGCTTATTTTTAAATAACTGCTGTTTTTTATGAGACTTTCAATACTCATTTGTTCTTCTGTGCTTTCAAATGTTCCAAAAGAAAGTTATTGGCTGACATATCCCCATGTCAGTGAAACTGGGATTTTTTGACTTCATCAAAACCAGAAGAAAGATTTTTGGATTTGCACCTCTTTTTGTTTATCTACCACACACACCAAACTCCTCAGGTGATCTACTAGACCCCTCTCTTTGTGCAAACCTTCCCTCTCTTGTGTATTCTTAGTCTATCACTGTTACAATGCAACAATTACAAGACAACTAATACTTTGTGGTACCAGAACATCATAATAGTCCTTTTCAGGCAGTAACTGTCGTGGCCTCAATAGCAATATCCCAAATAACTACAGCCTTTTTTTTTCGGAAGATCACAGTTGTCCAGGATAACACTCTAGGCACTCCTTGAACAGTTGTCTTGGAGGAAAAAGAGCAAGAGCAGTCATATAATGTTTTTGTAGGTATCTCCATCCTCACTGATATTCAAAACTCAATTTCACATGTCCCTAGGTGACCTGATCTAACTTTAAAGCTTGATGTAACTGCAAATTTGGCACTGATCTCATCGGAGACTTGGATCAGATAACCCTTAAGGGTCCTTTCCAAACTAAGTTTTTCTTTGATAGTAAATGTCATCTGTATGATTGTGATGGGGTTTTTTTTGTAGGCCTTCCTCGGTAACCAGGATCAAAATCTAGGAAGTATTCTATCCCATCCCTTTACGTAATCAGGTGTATATGAGCCACAGGGGGAGGTGTTCTTGCTCTCTTTTGCTCTCTTTTCCTTCTCGAGTTAGCACGCTGACAGGCTCTCGGTGTTTGGGCCTGGCTTATCTGTGTTAGGCCAGGTCTGCTGTGAGGGCTGAGTGCCTGGGCCAGCAGTGAAGGTTAAGAATCTGCTTTTTGTAAGGAAAGCAGTGAGTTTACTATTGTGTTTGTTACTTACTGAGTTAATTTCTAGTTTAGATTGTATATATTTGTTTGTCTCCTTTCTCTTTTTGTCTCNTGTCTTATTTCTTAATTTTAAAAGGAAAAGTATAAAAAATAATGCTAATATAATTGTCTACATTTATTCTTCACAATAACACAATCAAAACTCACTTTTCTAGTTACTTTACCAGCCATCACCCACTTCTGGAGACTTGCTTTCAGGTATCTCCAATAGAATATTTTCCTAATAAAATATTGAACAAAGGATGTCTGAAGTGTCAAAGGTATGTAAGAAAGACCAAATATGACTTCAGTCTTAGAAAAGTGTAATAGAAACAAGACTTCTAAGGTTTCCTAGTCACCAGCATACCTATAAAAATAGTTTCAACCCATTTGAACTCATTTTGACTCATCAGCTGCTTGCTTCTCACAGCTTAACGTTCTCACCTTGCCTGCCAAGTACCACAATACTTAAATTTAATTACTTTGTGGGAATGGTCTATGGTCTTCTCTGGGTTTTATCCAGATTCTAGAGATTGAAAGTCAACTGTAATAGATATACTGGAAGAGCAAGATCCTCATCAGTAGATTGTTATGTAGAGAAAGAGTCAGATCATGTCAATAAAATGTCAGTATCAAGCTGCTGCTTTGAAGCCAAAGTGATGGTTAGGTGTAAAGTGGAATTTAATTAGTCATAGGAGGCAAATTAAGAGTAAGGAGGATCTGATGATTACATGAAGACCATGGAATCCTGCAGCGACAAAGAAGGTTGAACTGTATAATCCACCTGTGATTGAGAATGGGGCTTCATACTATTCTATGGCTTGTAGTGTTGTGAAGTAGAATCCTAGTAGTACTGGTATGAATAGGGCTCAGATTGCTTGTTTTCGATTGCCTTCTGTAATGTTATGATGGGTTCATGTGATGGTTACACCAGAGGCCAGGAGGATTGCCATGTTTAGTAGAGGTACTTCTGTGGGTTTAAGGGTTTCATTCCTGTTGGTGGTCATTGTCCTCCTAGCTCTGGGGTGGGGACTAGACTGGAGTGGAAGAATGTTCAAAAAAATCTGAGGAAGAAGAAGGCTTTGGATGTGATGAAGAGAATTATTCCATAGCGTAAGCCTTTTTGGACTGTTGGGATATGGTGACCTTTGAATGTACTTTCTCATACAATGTCTGATCACCATTGTAGTATAACTAGAGATGTGGAGAGCAAGCCAATGGTTAGGAGGAGAGAGGAGTTATAGTGGAATCATATGGTGAGACCTGAGGTAGTAAGTANCACCAGCATACCTATAAAAATAGTTTCAACCCATTTGAACTCATTTTGACTCATCAGCTGCTTGCTTCTCACAGCTTAACGTTCTCACCTTGCCTGCCAAGTACCACAATACTTAAATTTAATTACTTTGTGGGAATGGTCTATGGTCTTCTCTGGGTTTTATCCAGATTCTAGAGATTGAAAGTCAACTGTAATAGATATACTGGAAGAGCAAGATCCTCATCAGTAGATTGTTATGTAGAGAAAGAGTCAGATCATGTTAATAAAATGTCAGTATCAAGCTGCTGCTTTGAAGCCAAAGTGATGGTTAGGTGTAAAGTGGAATTTAATTAGTCATAGGAGGCAAATTAAGAGTAAGGAGGATCTGATGATTACATGAAGACCATGGAATCCTGCAGCGACAAAGAAGGTTGAACTGTATAATCCACCTGTGATTGAGAATGGGGCTTCATACTATTCTATGGCTTGTAGTGTTGTGAAGTAGAATCCTAGTAGTACTGGTATGAATAGGGCTCAGATTGCTTGTTTTCGATTGCCTTCTGTAATGTTATGATGGGTTCATGTGATGGTTACACCAGAGGCCAGGAGGATTGCCATGTTTAGTAGAGGTACTTCTGTGGGTTTAAGGGTTTCATTCCTGTTGGTGGTCATTGTCCTCCTAGCTCTGGGGTGGGGACTAGACTGGAGTGGAAGAATGTTCAAAAAAATCTGAGGAAGAAGAAGGCTTTGGATGTGATGAAGAGAATTATTCCATAGCGTAAGCCTTTTTGGACTGTTGGGATATGGTGACCTTTGAATGTACTTTCTCATACAATGTCTGATCACCATTGTAGTATAACTAGAGATGTGGAGAGCAAGCCAATGGTTAGGAGGAGAGAGGAGTTATAGTGGAATCATATGGTGAGACCTGAGGTAGTAAGTAGGGCTGTGGCTGCTCTGGAAATGGGTCAGGAGCTTGGATCTACTAAGTGGAAGGAGTGTGCTATCCCCATGGGCTTGAATCAATGTCTAGGTTAAAAGGAAGATGATGTCCAAAGGTTGACCATGTAATATTGATATTTCTGGACCTACTCGATCAATTTTAGATGGTATGTGTACTCAGTGTGTGTACTAGTATGTGCATTCAGTTAAGGTTCAGAAACACTTTTTGCAAGGTCATCTAAACTAACACATTAAGTTCTCTCACTTTTTATAAAATCTGTTTGAAAGGCAACACACAATATACTGGCTATAATGACAGTAATATTTCAGTGTCACTGTAGTCACAAATTCCCACATTTTCACTAAGTTTTCTGCTTTCTCTGAGAGCCTTGTTGTACTTCAGAACTCAGAACCTGTTGACAAGAGAAAAATTCAGTCATTTAAAGTATAGGTTTGATTTCAAAAATGGCTATGTAACCCTGGCACCTGTGGACTTGGACAAAACCTCCACAGAACGTGTGAAGACTGACATTTGCTACATTCCAAAATCCCAGGGGAAAAAACCCTTTACTGAAATACACTTAGTAAAATATTGTTGCATTAAAAAACACTCCTAGTGTTTTAGTAGGTGAGAAGTACTTAACAAAGTCCTTTGCCAATTAATGCAAATTTGTCCAGGAGTAAGAAAATCTAGAATAAGCACTGAAACATTTCATTTGCATTTTTCAGCAGCTTGCCCTGCAAGGGTTCCTGGTGGTAGCGACACTTAATGAGCCAAGACTTGCATTCTACATTCAGGATCCTTTTGTTGTAATAAGAAAACATAGTATTTTTGGAGCTCATTTTCTTCATTCAAATAAAGAGGTAAAGAGGTGCATAACCATGATGAAATATGTACTTAGCCAAGCACACACCATATTACTGTAGTAGTTGTTTACTTCATGAAACACAGAACAACGCAAATCATCAAAACAGTCTGCTGATTTTGCTAGTGAAACTAAATCACCCAAACAGGTGATAATCACAGCTTGATTTAGCTACAGGAAGCAGAGCAATCGGAGTACCTACAGTGAATCCAGTTAAATGTTTCATCTCCAAATCTTATTGTTATCATGCATTATTAGTTTGTTGTTCTTATTTGCCCTCTTCACTTAATAACATAGTCTCTCTGCACTGAATAAACACAGATGGTAAGATTTACACCCAGACAAAATAGCACTTTCCAAATAATACTATAGCCCAGAAGAGTCAAATACGTAACGTGAAGAGAGATTTCTCAAAACAAGCAGAATGCCGTTAATTGTGCTATCCCCATAAACACTCACACTTACACACAGATGAAATGTTAGAAAATAAGGCAAAAGTAAAAGTGAAGTTGTTGCTTTCTTAAAACTGAAATAAAAATGAGATTGTGATTCTGCTCCATGACTTTTGTTTTCCATTGTGGAGGTTGTTCCTTTTCCAGAATTAGGCGGATAAATTTCGGCTGGACCTCAGAAATATTCAGGATGTATTGCTAGAGCAGAAATTTGTGTCATGTTCTGTGACATTTTGTTGGTCTCTTTTTTCACTGAATAGTGCTTTCTAAAAAAGACAAAATCAAGATACAAATGTTGTCAGAGACTGTCAACATTGAAAGCATTTTCTTTAACTCAGGCAGGACCCAAATTACAATATTCCATAACTGGGAGATTCAAAATTCAATACAAACATTGTGGTTCACCTCTACAGCAGAAAATTTCTAGACTCTAAGATCACTGATGAAATTTACATCACTGACAAAACTTTACTTTCACAAAATTTCCAGCCCCAGTGTACTCAGGAGTCTGTGCTGATAACAGAAATTTGTGTGACACAACAGACACAAATCTCATAACCAGGAAAACCAGTAATTTTTTTTAAAAAAATTATCTAATGATTGAATCAACAACATTGTATTCATGCATACGTTTCCCTCATTGCTTCTCTAGAAAGTACAGAACCAGAAAGCTAGGATAAATTCACAACTTTTCCCAGTGAGTTTTGTTAAAAAACCCCATATGGGGTTTACATTTCATGATGTGCTGGTTTAAATGTAAACCGGCAGGAGAAATGAACCCAACTCACAAAAGACTGCAAGTCAGAACTACAATTTATTAAAAGATCACAATAAGTACAAGAGTACAGAGGAAAAAGCCCATTTGACCCACAGAAACAGGTGTGTAACCCAGCACCCTGGGGCACAAACAGAATGGAGCTCGCCAGCCCCTGTGCTGAGCACCACCCAGCCCCCTTGAGTACACAGTAAAAGGAAAAGGAAAACCTGTTCCTGAGGATGATAGTCCCAGTCTGGTCAAGAGTGGCAGTCGCAGTCCTGCTGAGGCTCTGGTCCTCCTCTGGATCCAGCGAGGGAGTGAGTTCAGTCCCAAACCCCCCAGTTTATATACGCTTAGGCTCAGGTGGGAGTGCCCAGTACCTCCCCCAGGGTGGGGAGTTTCACAATGGGTGAGTTACTGTGTAGGGTGAGTCATGGCATATTTTTGCAAACCCTGATGGTCCATTAGCAGACATGACCCCTCAGGCTGGGTGTGGAGGTGTAAACAGCTCTCCAGAGGGGCTTTACCACACCCGAGTCATTGGTGTGAAGACAGGAAACCTTTCTTATCTCACAGAGGTTCCCAAGCATCCACCCTGTAGCCTGAGGGGTCAGGTGTGCCCCAGGAAACTGCTGCAAATGATCCATTGTTAACAGTTCATGAGAAATTACATAGAGGGTATAGAATACACAGTCTTAGCCACACCCACACAGTGACAAACTGGTCCAGGTCACTATAACCAGGACACATGAGCATCACTTGTTCTTCTAATTAGGCAATTAACTTTTCTCAAGTTCATATTAAATTTTCACTGTGCTTTTTGGATCAACATACCTTACTTGGTGAATTTTCAAGCAAACTTTCACATGTTTTTTCAGTAAAGTCTTCATGTACAGATGGAACTTCTAACACACCATAAAAACAATAGGCATATTCCCTAAATGCCTCTTCTCTTTGGTACTTCCAAAAATGTGACTGCAATAGGATTGCAAGTACATTTAGCCCACCATTTTCATGCAAATAATATTAGTTTGTTTCCTTATGACCCTTTATTTGCAATTTGTATTCACCTGCCTTGTTTTATAAAGCTAGTTCAGGTCTTTAGCACAATATGATAACAGAATTTGCTCTTTGTCACCTCAGGGTTGCAAGAATTCATAAACCTGTTTGCTTCTCAGCAACAAAATCCAGATTTTCTACTGCCAAAGTAAAGTTGCTTTCCTGAATAGCAGAAGTATCCAACCATCATATTTCTCCCAGAATCTGTCATGTTTTACTTGTGCTTATAGAAAGAATTCTCTAACAAGTTTCCAAATGTTGTTTTGTCTTTGACATTGACTGATCTTCTGCAACTGCATCCCACTTCACATCATAACAGTCATCAGAAGTTCTCCTTGCTCAAACACCTACCATGTTTTGGACAACACGTTCTACTATCCTCACATTTAGTCTGACAGGCATGAATCAACAAAAATAAAGCTAAAACTAAGATCCCTGTAGCTGCATGAATTAGACTGAATTCCTATGATTTTTGTGTCGGCATGGAGCATCAAGTTTTAAAATTCAGTCAAGAAGTAATAAGAACTTGAATCATATTAAGAAACCAATTCAAGAAATTTGAATCCTGTCTTCCCATTTTTACTGAAATACATTGTACTCACTGTTTAGAAACCATTATAGCCCCAGTCCTGAGGTTAGAGATTTCTTACAAAATCTGTTAGATTTCACTAACTGTGTGCTGATACTTAATGATGTCTTCTCTTTGAGATAGAAATTATATTTTCAAACTGTATTTTAATACAGGCTAATGGAACAGTGTTCTGGTTTGCAGCATAGACTACTAGACAGTGTGAGTATTTAAATCTAAATAAATAAGGATGTGGGTTTTGGCAGGTCCAACAACCAAAAGACATTGTCTTAATAAATGAGGGAATGAAAAGCAATTTTTATTGTAATTAAAATGGTATGGAAAACGCTGATTAGCTGAAATTTAATAAGACAAATACCATCAAAAAAATCAGTGAAGGGACTTTATGCACCTGAATTTCAATTCATAATCAGCAGTTCATCATCAGCACCTACAAATATTCTGTAGCACAAATGTCAGTACATTTGTATCCATATATGCACCATGGTTTTTCATATTTGGCCTCCAAGATTAAACCTGTATGTCTCATAGGACTACTTTAAACACGTGGCAAGATAGGAATGAGACTGCTCTGTTCCTGTTTTTTGATACACAGAAATTCAGCTAAGCTCCCTGCTGAGCTGGATGTCTTTAGAATTCATAGATGTTTGAATTCAAAACAGTTTTATTCATCTGCCTCTAAAATGTTGAAAACTGTTGATGTGAAATAGCTCATTTAAAATATGGCTTTGCAAAACCTTTCTCTCTAATATTGGGAACACAGAAAAAAGGAGGAGCCATTTCTACTGTACTGAAGGGAAATCTCCATTTTTTATTTGATTCTTCCAAAAATATCATTGAACCACTTTTCCCTTTGAACTTGCCAAATCAGAAATTAATTAATATTGACCTAATGAGACAGGGTCTTCCTTTTATCATATATGGTATTTTTTCTGAATATCTAAGAACTTCATCAGTATCTATAAGCTTAAGAATATCAGTTTGTAGTTTTGACTGGATTAATAATAACAGCAATTTGAGTACAATAACTGAGGAGAATCTCCAGTTTATGAACAGACTTCATAGTGTTAGACATTTAACAACCTCCTTTTCTACTTATATTCTATCACAATTCACTCTGAACACCGAATATTAAAAAATCATAAAGCATCTTAAAAATAAAATAAATCATGAAGTACAGAAAAAATATGATAGATTCATATCCTGGAGCCCTTGGCAATATTGACCAATGTCTTGAGTTTTTACTTCTGAACAAAAATCTGACCCTACATGAGCACTCTGTCTGACAGTGACTCTAGATCTTAAAAGTACTTCCCACAACCTCACTCTTGTCTATTTTAAATTAAATTATGCAATTCAAATAACCCAACCCAAGGCAACATATTTGTGTGTCCAAAAGTCAGAGTTGAACAACAGAACCAGAAGAATAAAAACATATGAAAAAAATGTAATTTCCATTTCTTATAATGAATAGGGAGTGGTCAGAAATCATGAGCCCCCTCGCAGAGTGCTGTGTCCAACCATGGGGCCCCCAGCATTAGAAATATGTGGACTTGTTCAGTGGAGGTTCTATGATGATCAGGTCTGCTTGCACAGTACAGCTAGGAAAAGGTCCATATCCAAACATCTGCCTTATTATAAGGAGTTTTCACACTCATCAAGGACTTCATGCTCCAAAATATTATTTTGCCCTAAATCTGTCATTCATGTGAATAACTTGCAATGCCCTTTAGCACATCTTCAAATAGCTTTCAATAACTTTTTCACTTTCTGTCAGAAGCCATGAAATACATAGTTATTTTGGAGGTTACTGTGGGCATTATGAAGCAAGTCTTTTGACTTAAGTACTGTGCCATGGAAGTTTTCCAGCTTCACCAGCTACTGGATAAAATAAGATAGAGACAATTCTCTGGTCGTGAGGCTTACTGGAGGGTCAGCCTTATGAACACAAAGATCTGCATCCTGGAAAGTTGCCTGAGCCTGGACTGAGTCCTGTCAGATCAGTGTTAATGTTGGCTTTATTTTCTCACTATTCCGAACTAGGGGTTTTTAGAAATCCTTGTCGTTAGGGAAGTGGTTCCTTAGGAGGCTGACTTCAGTGGTGTTTAGCATGAAGCTGTTAGGATGTCCAGAAATTCACAGGATTATTGCACAGGAGAAGACTGACCAGTTTCTGGCTGGTTTCTGAACAGCATGTGGTATTAAAGGTAAAATAAGTAATGTCAATACACTCAAGAAAACAATACAGTAATTCACTTTTTTGAAAGTGTGAAGAAGCAAAGTTGAATTTGTACTGCAGTCTGTAACTCTAAATAATAAGAGTAGAAAAAAACTTCTTTAATCAGTTGTTTTGCATTTTATTGGAAATGGTTTTGAAATGGTATTAGAGATTTTTGAACACTGATTGTCTACAACTGAATATGGCAGTTGTGAGAGAAAAATTTTTTTTTTTTTTTTTTTTTTTTTTTTTTAATTAAAAAAGGGGAAGATAGAAAATACCACAAAAGGTCTTGTATTGAAATGCTTATAATTTTATAAATTTTGCAGTTTGGGAGGACTTACTGAGTCCTCGTTATGATTGTTAGTGAAACAAGTAACTGAGTCTTTAAAAATACATAAAATAGCAATCAATAGAGGAAAGAGCATGTAATGAAGGAACAAGCATCACACTGGCTCATTTAGGCTGATAATAGCTTTTTCTTTTAATTAGAATTCTCTGGTCACGTCAGCTTAGATCACTTGATGGAAATATTGTAAGTGAGATTTGAAAAGAGAGCTTCAAAACAGACTGGTTAAAGAAACAGAATATATACTTAAAAAACCAAAACCCACCAACCAAACAAAATGTAGAACTTCTCTTGCAGAAAAATTAGCAAGTGATGCTCAAAAGTAAAAGACGACTGTCTGACACTATGGATGTTTTGAAATATCCATAGATCTATGGTGAAGAATTTGAGGATGAAAAGTAAATAGATTCACTGTGAGTTGAAAACAAAAACAAATATCACAACTCAGTTTGATTCCTGGCACTGGGAAAAGCTGCAAGAACCCAGTGGACTACAACACTTTGCAGGAGCCAGCATGACATACGCAGCAGGGATGGAGAGGATGGTAACAACATCTCTGGATTGGATAAGTTCCTTATGAAATTATTGGACACTATTTCTGGATAAGTTGAACAGAACATCAGCCTGAAATTAACAGGATAATTAATCATTTTTCAGTAAGGCAAAATCAGGTAAACAAGGATGATATTAGAAGTAACAAAAAGGAAAGAAAAGCAGTAGAAAATCAAGATGGGAGAAGGAACTGGCTTATATTCCTTAGCTCAGGGACTTGCCCTTTGGGCTGAAATATTTGAGTAAAATACCATTTGTTTTGTGATTTGTAGCATTAAAGGGGAATTCAGAAAATCAGGCAGTTCATTTTTGTTCATAATTGTGATTAATAAAAATTGTCTTGATATTGCTTTCAATTTATAATTTCTTTGTTTCTAAATTACTCCTGAGTGCTAGAAAAACAAAAAATTATTTCAGCATAGCAATGCAGTGACTTTGACTTATCACCACTTTCTGATCGGTTTTCCACTGGTTATATTTAACCCATAAACCTTGGGGAGTGTAACATTCTCAGTGTTACTCTCTGCCCTCTTTTACAAGACTGTGCATTGTTTGCCAGAAGCTCCTGTTTCACAAATGCAGTTTCATGTTATTCCACAGGGACACTGAAAAACTAGCCAAAAAATACTATAAATTACTTGCATTCAAACCGGAGGCAAATAAAGTCATCTTTTCTACTACTGCAGCTACTAGAATACAATTTTCCGTCATTGTCACCAGTGTAAATTATTTGTGACTCTATTGAATTCAGTTTAATCTGGAATTACAGCAGTGTGACAGAAAGCCCGTTATCCTCCACTTAATACAACCTGAACTTTGATTTCTGTGAAGTACAAGATTTTTAACTCTCTCAGAAATCTTATCTCCTTTCAGCTTGTGAAAAACTAATAATCCTGAGCATCACAACTAAAGGTAACCCAGTGAGTGCAGGGCTACATCTCTCAGTCAGTTCAAGACCAAAGATCCCAAGGTCTTAAAACATGTTGCAGGATTCTTACAGCTTGAGGAAAAGTAGGTCTAACTGCCTTTGGAAGACTAACTTTCTTCCAAGCTGCTTCCATACTCACTTCTGCCCCATGATAATTATGAATGTTAGCCTCATTTTATTAAAACATGAGCTGACTTGCAGCTGTCAAAGGTATTGGTGTGCTGGTAGCTTCACACTAGCTGACCTCATTTGTTTCCCAATGCTTTGCTTAAGTACTCAATCCTGTGGTTACTCTTATGGTAACATTACTTATGAGCAATTCAGGACCCTCGCTGGAAAGGCAGTTGAGTTTTAGACCACAAACAGCTCTCCTCCTTGTTCACGACTGTCTGCAGTACAGTACTGAGCTACACCCACTTGAGAGACACTCTGGGCTGATCGTGTGTCAGCCTTGTGCTCGTGCTCAGTCAATCACTGTCTTTGTTGTCAAAAGGATGGGAAATCAAGTGGCATTCAGGAAAGCAACAGTGTGCATTCTGCATTGATTTTTAAATGTCCAATGTTTTGTTTAGATGAGAGGATAACCTCAGTTTGTGCAACCCACTCATCAATAGTATCAGAGAAGGTGCTGACTTAAATACAAATCTGTATATTTAAGACATCAGAAGCCTTAGGAAACAGTCTTACCTTTGGTGGAGATGAGGTGAGCTGGAACTCAAAGGCTAGTTATTTTCCATTCGCCCTTGACTTGATGAATTAGAATGTCATGTAGCAGCATACAGATTTATGAATTGTTGCTTGACTCACTCATCTGATGATATTAATTTGTATTGATAAGTGAAATGTTCATGCACTTCTCAGCTCTAGAACAGAGAACCTTGAAATGATAATGATACCCCAGGCTACATTTTCATTGAGAGCTTGGGATGTGATGTCTAATGTTGTCTTTGCTTACTGTATAAATCCAATGCAACTACAAAGGTGCCTTAGCAACAGCAGCTTATCTCCCATTCTTTGCAGACAGAAACAGCCGGAGAAGTGAGATAGGAGAGCTTGAAGCATGCTTCCTGAGTGATGTCCCATAACTCCTGTAAGCTGATGCTGGTGTGTGCTTCTCAGCTCTCTTACATGAGGATAATTATATGATGATGCTGACTTCATAATTTTCTGTCATCCCTTGTTTGCATTCTCATAAGTCTACAAGACCCAGGTGCAGCATTTTCTCTGAAAGACTTCATTCCTTCCTCCCTTTCCCACTCCATCCCTCCACTCCTGGTTACTACTAAATTCATCTCTTCTAAGCTATTGTTTCCATTTGTGGCAGTGTTCCCTTTGCCCTGACAGCAAGTCTCCCACAGCTGGAACCCTTTCAGACATTAGTTCTCTTTCAGCTTTTCATTTCATGCTATTATGACTGCATCATCTTGCAAAATCCATTTTTCCAAGTTCCATTCACATTTTCTAAGAAAGTCCCTACCAGATACACATCAGCATGAACTGCTCTGTATTCAGAAATTTAGTTTCCTAATACTGTGAAAAAGTTCTGGAGAAAGATGACAAAGGACAAACATACACAAGATTTGCAGCAGAGTTTAATGCAATTACACTAACTGTTAGGTGTTTGTGTGTGTGACACTGTGTAAAGTGTATGTTAAGTATCTATGTTAAGAACTGTTTATGATGGTTTTATGGGTATATTTCTTGGCATCAGACTCAGTCTTCCAATTTCAACATGGTTGTTTGTCTCCTCTTTCTCTATAGCAATAGCATTTCTTTACTAGGAAGAAGTCAGTAAAATGGACAGGTTAGTGCTTTTTCTTGTCTCTCTTGAAGGACTTGATTTTGTTTCTTTCTCAAATATCTGAAATCATATTAAGAATAATTGACTGACAAAGGTGATGGGGACTGAACTGCATCTCAGAGAAAATCTACATTGCTAATGTTTGAAAGGGAAAAGTATAGTATTTGAAAATTTTCTGTACATAGAGGTTCCCTGATGCTCCCTGCTCTGTGCTGGTCCCAGCACATCTCTGGGAGAGTTGGACAGATGTATTGCCAGTGGCATTTGGTGGCCACAATAACTTTGCTCAGTTATGACTTACTGTCACATTTCTTCTTGTCCCTTTAATCTCACTATTGCAACTTCATGACACGAAGAAATGTTCACAGATATGGATAAATGTTCATAGTCCTGATGTTCTCATTACATCTAGATTTTGTGCACTTCACAAAAACTGGTGCCTTTTTGCAAATAATCCTGTGTTGAAAACACATGAAAACTTTCTTCACTGAAAGAGTGGTTAAGCATCAGAACAGGCTCCCCAGGGAAGTGGTGGAGTCACCATTCCTGGAAGTGTTGAACAAATAAGTAGATGTGTCACTTCATGTTATGGTTCAGTGGGCGTGGTGGTATTCAGTCAAAAGTTGGACTTGATGACCTTGCTGGCCCTTTCCAACCTTAATGATTCCATGATTCTTTGACTATCCTATGTTTACATAAATATAAGAATGAAATCTGAGGAGTTTATATTCTCAATATTGAATATAGAGCCAAGAATTATTGTTATCTTCATTTTACAGATGGCAGATGTGACTCTCCAAAAAAAACCAAACCAAACCAAACAAACAAAAAAACAAACAAAAAACCAAAAAACAAACAACAAAAAAACAAAACAGGAGATAACACAGAAAAAAATATGGTTAATTCATATGTATATTGTGCTATAGGCATTTGTTTAGTATATTAAGTCTTCAAAAAAGTACAAAGAGGTAGCCTTTTAATCATCCCTGTGCACAGCCAGCCACAATGTGAGCAGTGTGTTTGTTGCAACATTTCCTCTCTGGCACTGCACCTTACCCAGGGTATTGAGTGAGGGCAGCTCCTGGCTAATGTACAGTCCAGATAATCTCCTTGCAGATAACGGGATGCAAACACATTAGCATTTTGGTTTGTAATAGTAGCAAGGCCAGGAAACCAATCACCTGTATTTCATATTAATTCAGTCAGCATAGCAGTTTTGATATATTCAAACAGGAGGGTCCTGCTGCCTCACTCTTCTGATCTGTTCCTGTTGTACCAAAGCAGTTCCTTATGTAGACATAGCCAGAGATGATTCTGGGATCACTCAAGACATTGTCTGAGCCATTCCTTCTTTTAGCGTAAGACCAACTTATATCTAGGTGATTTCTGGCAGAGTATGTTTAATATATTCCTAATAACTCTGCAGTTTCCATGGGCTTGTCTTATTCCTGATTTCTGTTACTGTCCCTATTTTTGTAACCTGCAAAATGAGTCATTAACATATTCAAATCTGTTATTTCCTTCCATGAAACACATGGAAAACAAATTATTCACCTTCTCTTTATTGGGAATTTCCACATACTTGAAAATTGTTGGCATGCCTGAATCCCCCATAGTTTTTGCCTTGTTACCTGCATAATTCTAGTTTGCGTTATCTTGCTTAACATAAAGAAATTAAGAAGACTACAACATATGCAAGAATTGAACTCATTCCTCTAAGTCTTGGCCAAATGCTTTAAGCACACGGCTGTCTCTCTTTCCTAACATACTGACTGTCTCGCAAGGTCATGTTCAGATTACAAGCAACTTTAGTTTTTCAATTAAAAATTTCTGAACCTTCACAGGAAGCATTTACAATCAAAATATTACCTGAAAAGCAACTTTTTAGGATTGGTTGGTTTGGGATTTTATGGTCTAAAGCTGTGAAAGTTTGAGCTGGCTCTCTGCCAAAAGCCAAACCTCACAAGAAAGATTCCCCCTCCCTCTCCCAAAACAGCAAAAACCAGCAAGAGAAAATTGTAGAAATATATATATTTACATATATTAAATTCATATACTATGTGCAACGAGACAGGGATCCTCAGACAACCCCAATAAGGGACAAGGGGAAGGGAAAGGGGAGAGAGAAACAAAAAAGGAAAAGAGACCAACAAATATATACAATCTAAACTTAGGAATTAACTCAGTAAGTAATGAACACAATAGTAAACTCACTACTTTCCTTAGGAAAAGCAAATTCTTAACCTCCACCATGGGCCCAGACAAACAGCCCTCAGAGCAGGTCTCGCCTAACACAGATAAGCCAGGCCTAAACACCGAGAGTCTGTCACCGAGCTCACCCAAGAAGGAAAGGAGAGCAAAAAGAGAAATAACACCTCCCCCTTCGCCTTATATACACCTGATTACGTAAAGAGATGGGATGGAATACTTCCTAGGTTTTGACCCTGGTTACCAAGAAAGGCCTACAAAAACAACCCATCACAAAAGCTAATCTGGTGAAGGGTCTCTTCTCCCAAGAAACCAGTGTCAGGGAAAGAGGACACGGCCTCAAACTGTGCCCAGAGAGGTTCAGATTGGACATCAGGAGGAATTTTTTCACTAAAAGGGTGGTCAGGCACTTGAACAGGCTTTCTAGGGAAGAGGTGGAGTCACCACCACTGGAAGTGTTCAAGAAACGACCAGACACAGCACTTAGTGCTACGGTTTAGTTGACATGGTGGTGTTTGGTCAAAGGTTGAAATTGATGGTCTTGGAAGTCTTTTCCAGCCTTAATCGTTCTGTGATTTTATGATCATGCCTCAAGAAAGAAAAAAAACAAAATAAATAAAAAACAACAACAAAAGCAAAACCCCACAAAACAGCCTCAACACATATTTGAACTGAAACCCCCCCCCAACAATCACCATGTATTGTTAATTTGCAAGTTGTTTAGTTTTCAACCAGATAGCATTTAAGTTTTGCAAAAATCTCAAAATATTGCAGATTTTTTTAATGAAAACAGAAAGCTCTGGAACTTCTAATTTGGAGCTTCTAAATTGTAGTTTGGCCATCTGTTCATATGCCCTGCTGTTTGTCAGTTCTCAAAATTTGACCAGACATGAAAAAAGTCAGACAGGATAGGGCTTCCAAACTCCGAAATGTAAGAGGTGTTACAATTGAGAATATCAAAGTGTGGTACCCAGAGTTTGAATTTCAATTGTCAAAATCATTGACTAATTAAATTATATTTCAATAGCTAAGAGAAGCATCTCTTGAATTAAAAACAGGCATGAACATAGGGTATTCTAAATACAAAAAGTCCATTGTAATTGGCACAAGAACAGCAGTAATAAATGTGATTCCCAAAGACAACTGATCAGAGTATTTGAGGAATTAAGTTGAAAGCATGTCTGCTCATGTAAACTAAGGATGTAACACACAACTGTATCTAAATTCTGCAAACTTTTGTCTTCTGTTTTAACAAATATATAAGGAAAATGCACATATATTAAGCTATATCCAGACAGACTTTTTTTTCAGTCCAAGAGAATTTTTGAATGGGAAACATCCTCACAATTTGTCTGGTAGTTCGCATTTTCTGACCCGATCTCAGTGCCCAATAGTAAAGTCTAGATGCAGTAATACCTTTGAGAGCTGAATGTTGCCCCATAAGATATTCCTTTTTGAGCAACTACCCCAAAATGCAGCTCCATGTGAGTTGTTCTCCTGTTTTGTAATCCAAATTTCTAAGGAAAAGTCAGCAGGGACTGCTCAGGCAAATATTACTGATCATACCAGAACACATATGTCGAGGTAAGCACCAGCCTGTACTCCATACCCGTGGAGCTGCTTGCTGTCATTGCCTGGCAGGAGCTGTTCCTCTGTCATGGCTTATCTTTGAAGATCAGCAATGTCTACCATTTCCACTGGTCCTTGGCCAGGAGAAGATCATAGAATCACAGAATTGTTAAGGTTGGAAAAGACCTCTAAGATCATCAAGTCCGACCTGTATAGATAAGATACTGAGCTGTGACTCATGAGGTCAGAAAAGCAGGGTAGTCTGACCTATCGAAGTGTCCTGTGCCTTATTTAGGATTATGGTTTGGGATAATTCAGTGCTACTGGGGTTGATAGGTTGTGGTTTTGTTCCCACCCCAAAGCTGATCAAAAAGCAGACAGTGACTCAGACATTGTCTCATCAGCATCCTCCTGAGTCTGAGGAACACTCTCCCACAGGAGCATGTCCATTTCTAACAGGACTGTCTCCTGTACAGAGGGGAAGATGCAGAGACAAGTTCTGCAGAGATCACGTTTTCCCAATGTACAAACTAGGTAGTACATACTGATCATGGAGGAGATGTATTTCTGAATTTGCCTGTGCAAATTAAGCCACAATTTGTTTTCATTCCCTTTCTTCTCCTAGAATAGCTGGTAACTACTCTGATGCTTGCCTCATGATCCCATCATTTATGCCATATGCTTCTTTGGGGCTAAAAGGTTTAAGAAGCACAGACCTATGGTAAAAGTATGCTATTTATTCCTTTCTATTTGGCAGATCCATAAATTCATGCCTTTCCGTTCCTTTCTTGAATCTCTAGCTCCAAATAAGTTAAATAAGCCATTTAGAATTGGTTTAATTACTGCTGAAACTGAGAGAAAAAGTGTAAGGATAGAGCTCATATTGAATTTTTTTTTCTTCAGTGCTTTTAAACTGAATTTCTTTTCTATTTTTACTCAGGCTTTTTTTCTGCTTCAGCTTCTTATAATTATGGTGCTTTTTGCTAGGCATAAATAAGTGCTCTTGGTACACATGGGAACAACTGAGTTTGAGAACAACTGACATTCAAGGATTTTAACATTTCCTTTTTTGCTATCACTTCAAAAGTATATCACCATCCCGTTTAGCACAATTAATCATCCACACTAAGGTCTGATTGCAGTGGATTAACAAAACAGCTTCTAACCAGAGCTCAACCACAGCCTTATTCCATTTGTGCAACGTGTTCACCTATGTACCCACACAAACAAGTCTCATTTTTCAGCATTTTTACTTACATGAGCACCAAAATGAACTTTAGAAACCACACTAACAGAACACAGTCTAGCCAGGCCTCTTCCATTTTGTTCTTTTTTATTGAATTGAGCCTCAGAATTGACAGTTGCATAAGAATACGTGACTAGACTATCACAGTACAGGAGCCTGTTTGGTATGCACTTCACATCTTCCCCTGGCTTTTTATCACTTAGTGCTGACAGTATGAATGGATGCAAAGACTTACTGACTGACACTGCAAAGTTGCCATTGTCAGGAGAGGCAGACACCCTAATGATGTGCAGCATTGCTGAACCTAAAAGGGAGAAGGGAGGAGAAGAGACATTGTTTCCATGGCTACATAATACTACTTCTTCCACACCTCTTCTCACAGCCTTGCCATCTGTGTCCATTCTGCAAATAGCAGTTGATTATGTCTCATTAAAATATTTAATGACTCCCAAGTTATTAATTAGTGAAGGTTCAAATAGGATTGTTCCCTGTTGTAAACATTACTCATATAGTACTATTGAAAAACATTACATAAAAAAAATAATACCCCTCTGTATCCAATTTAATCCTGTGTGTATCAAGACAACTCGGAGTCTACTGCAATACAATGTCTTGATAGTGAGTTGCCTGCTCCACCAGACATCCTTGCAATGTGTTGGTCATTGCACCAGGACACTGAACCACAGAGGTTCTTGGGCTGTATTTTTAATCATCTGATAGTAATATTATTGACATCTGAAATACAGAAATAATAAGATTAAAGTAAATCATTGCTGGAGGGGAGAAGAGAGATTAGCTGTGGAAGGCAGCACAGATCTGTGACTGCCTGAGCTCTGAGAGCTGCTTGCTGTGTTTATATGGACTCTTGGTATGTTTAAGGACTGTTTGTAGTTTTAAGTCTGTACCCAGTTTGAGGATTTCATGATGCTATGTTTTTCCTTTGTTTCACTGTGTGTCCCTGCTGGAATAGTCCATCACTCATGGTGTGTAACCCATCCCTGATTGGTCCCTGCGTGCAGCAGGGTAGTATTTCCATATATGGTATATACCTGCCCTTGTATTCCCAGTTTTGGAGGATTTTACCTTGTATTGCAAATCCCTCCCAGGTTTTTCCCTAAACCCTTCCTAAGTTCCACCCCATTCCAGAACCTTCCCTACTGATCCTATATAAGCTGGGCATCATTTCAATAAAAAACCTTTTTTTCTCTCCCCGCACCCCCGTGGAGTCAGTGTCTCCGCTCCATGTTCCCCCATCAAGACCACAAATCATCTGTTTAAGTCTCAGCCCTTGGAACAACTCATAATGTTCATTTCCAAGTACTACATAATCCCCAAAAATCAATAGGTGCCAGTGTCCATACTCAGTCAATGGGAAAAGGTTGGCAACTTCCAGAGGTATAGATTTCTGCTCTTCAGGACAACCTCCTTTTTCCTTAGAGCTCATGTTTGCAGAAATAGCCTCTTAGAGCCAACTATACATTCCTGAGTGGTAAGACTAAGTTGAAGTACCTAAATTGAGTCTGATTTAGGTGTGTACCCTCCGAAACTGCTCAGTAACCTCTTTGCCACTGCTCACAGTCACCACTGGCTCTCCTGCTGTAATATAATCAGTACTGGGATGACTAGAGCAGCTACGTACTTGCAGATTCAATAGTATGAAGCAGAAGATTAAAGCAGATGGAAAGCTACAAACATGGGGGGCAGAGGCATCCAAATAAAGTATCTTCACATTTTGAAGGTGCAAGTGACTCATTTAGAGATTTTGCATTTTGTGGAATTTTTTACTGAGAAGTCCTTTTATGTGATTCAAAGAATTTGAGTATGTTTAGCAGTATTTTCTTCTGCATTACACTGCATTTGTTTAGTCACAGTCTGCTGGAGGCAACAACATTCATTGCTCTGACCTCAGTACGTTCAGAGAGGATATAACTAATGATTGTAAATGAAAGGGTATAGGTACAGTTAAATCATTTGCAGTGTGTATATACTCTCTTTCTTATTAAGTTGCTTTATACTAAATTACTTTACTTGTTTCCAGATATTCAGAGGCATAAGAACATTTCTGCATAAAAGGTACAAACTGGCTTTAGGCTGAAAATGTCAAAAATGTAAAATAACTGAAAATACTTGAAAAATATCTTCTAGAGATTATGCATACATTTACAGCACAATTTCCTGTAATGCCACTGGGAAATTCTCCAGTGAGAAGAGCCAGAGACCTGCAGTTTTGCTACAAGATCTGATTAATCTTTAATTAAGGTATTTGTGGTAAAGAAATATAGGTGTCCCAAGGGTTGCAGGCATAAGACTTGCTATTCATTTGCCTGTTGAGCAAAATGAGTTCTTTCAGGCCTGGTTCTACAACTCCTACTGGTAGTGTGTAGGTCTTTAGCTCAAATGAATCACCTCCTATGAGAGATGCTAAAGGGGTTCTTAGTTGTCTGCTCATTGTGTTGAGAACAACATGAATACTTACCAATAGATGTCCAAGAAAAAAAAAAAAACAAAAACAAAAAGCAAACATGCACTCTGAGACCCACCATGTTTCTTTGACACTGCACATGTTCAAAAAAATGTCTCTGAAATTCCAAGTTCTCCAAATGGAGACACTCCGTAGTGACCCTTCCATGCCTTTGGTTGACCAAACATATCATAAGCATAGTACCTATTTGTGGGCTGTTGTAGAATTTATATACAAGTGGCAAATTGACATTCAAGTTTGTGAAGACATAGAGCATGGTACCTTGAGTTTTGCTCTGCAGGTTTATGAGCAGTAATACCATGAGATTAACAGCAAAATTGGTCTCTAACTGGAATCAGCTCCTTAGACAGAATAAGGCTCTGGAGGTAGACTTAGCTTCTCAACTAGAAGACTATCTGCATAGTGTTTTTTAGTCCCTCTGGTCTAAGAAATATTATAGTTATTAAAAAAATCCAACAGCTCCACTTCTAATACACATATGTTAAGATGAATTTTTCAATATGGAAAAGCTGATGTGAGAAACCTCATGATTCTTAGTTCACAGATACATCTAAAACATTAAAGCACACTTCCATCTTCCCAAACAACATGAAAAAGTTTTATTTTACCCTCAAGCAGATGCCTTCACTAGACAAACTACAAAATACAATGGAATACCTTAAAGCCTTTTATGTTTTCAGAAGAATTGTCAAATGTTCCTCAGAGAATAAGATACCTTACACTCAGGTTCACTTCACTTAGCTTTAACCACCTGAAAAATTAGATGTCTGGTTTAATATACGTTTCATCTGGGTGCTTTGGAAGATACAAGAACCTCTACAGAGCAATTATTCATCCTACATCTCTTAAGAAACCATGGACTGTGCTTTGGAAGTCCTCTCGTCCTTTCTTAGACAACAGATCACAGAATCACAGAATGAAGTGGGTTGGAAGGGACCTGAAAGGTCATCTAGTTCCAACTGCCCTGCTGTGGACAGGGACAGCTTTCCCTAGACCTTTCACTAGATATTCTCAGAGCTCCGTGAGCTCATAGTTAACTATGAAACACAGATAACAAGCTTAGCCTAGGCAGTAACTTCAAGACAGAAAACATTAACTGAGATGTAACTCACACAGTTCCATTTGAGGAAGCTCTTTTCCTTAATCCTCTTGGCATAGTCCACGACACCAACCACCACAAAGATGAGCTGCAGGTCCACAGAACACAAACTAGCCCTAAGGTCTTTCTTGAAGACAAGTACAAAATGTGATACCCAAGATTGCATCTCTTGTTAGTATTATCTTCAAATTATTCAGGTGTGTGGCACAGTCAGATGATTTGTTCCTCTTCAATATCCTATTTTAGTCCAGACCATCTTTTCCTTCTGGGAAAGTAGTCAATCCCTGAAACAAAAATATCTAACAATCCAAAGTTTAAGGTAACTAGCAGAATTTAATGAAAGAATACTTATAAAAAAGAAGTCCATTCAAGATATTCAACACATGCTTATAGCTGCAGCTCAAAATATAGTCATTTGGGTAAGATACCTTAGCAGAAAACTATGTCTACTCCATGTTCGGGATACAAGCATCAGAGCAAAAATCTGATCTACATTTCCAGCCTGAACAATCTACATGTCTCCATGGCGAAGTGTAAAGAGCCAAAAGGGATATACATCAACCAATAAACTAATTCCTACTGTTTATTACTTTCTATACGGTTCAGAGGAATAGTCTATAAGGGGAAAAAAAACCAAAACAAACAAAACCAACCAAACAAACAAAAAAACCCTTCTCATGAAAGGCTGTGCTGTACTCTACATACCTTACTGATATGTTTCTTTTTTTAAATTGTTACTAATTAGTCAGAGACTAGCATTCTGTCCATTGCTGGCTAGATTTCTGCATTGCAGAACTGAAAAGCTAGCTGCATGCTGATGCTTCAAGATAAGTCTGTGAGCTTCATTAACATTGTTCTCAGGTAATTATGTAAATTATTTTGCAAATAATGACTTTTTGAATCAAAATCCTTGAGAAAATCAGTGCCCATTAGAAAGACAGAAGTAAAAGCAGTATCTCATAAAAAGAAAGCTTTGTTTATGTCCTATAGTATCTTCACAAGTGAAAGTTAGTTGACATATCTAATATAAATCTAGCTTCAGTCTGCCCTGTTAGTTTTGCAGAACTTGTCTCATTAAGACATAATATTAATTCTGCAGTTCTCTTTACCATTGGTACATTCTGTGCTGAAAATCTCTTTCCCCTTTATTCTGCTGTCATAATGATCAATCTGTGAACTATCACAGTCCCAATAATCCAATGGGATCTAAACATTCTACAGTTTATACTTAGAGTATCAGTGCTGGAGGACATAACAACCTTTCCTCTTTGGATGAAGTGGGTTTTCTTGGCAATTGCCCAGCTAAAACCCAAAGAACTGACTTTTAATACATTCTTTGTTTTAGAGAGCTGACTTAATTTTTCCTACTTTCCATCTCTCACAGCCATTTTTCTGCAAATGGAGTTTAAGGTTGATACTCTTGCATGTCACAGGGCTTGCTCAGTTTTAATTTATTATAATGAATTAAGTCCAGAAATATTAGAATTTGGGCAAGTATGTGTTCATTTTGGGTTTTCACATAATCAGACTAGGAACACTGAATATTCTGATCTGGATTCTGTCCATAATATTTTCAGAATGAAAGTAAGCAAGCTTGAAGAGATTTAATGTTGAGTCACAATAATTTCTACTGTTATTTTTCAGCCTGTGTGTTGCAAAACCTGAGATTCCTTCAGGATCATGACTCATTATTTAGAATATGATTATTAGAATGGCCTGATTCAGACTAAAGGTCTATCCTGATTCCAAAAGTTGACTAAGGCAGACTTAGGTTGAGTATAAACACAAAGCTAGCACACAGGATATTTTCCCCTAATATTTTCCCAGTGTCTGTTTTTATAGCACAGGGATTTTAACAAAATGGAGGTGGCTTCTATGCATTTAGTAAACACAATGGATTTCTCCTCCAGGAAGTTACTTAACCTCCTCTAGAACATATTAAAACTGTTGGAGTCCCTATCCTTATTTATATTTGGAAAAACTGAACTATATTTTATGTATACTTCAGGTCCTTTGCAATGTGGAAACATTGAAAACTATCATGCAAAATAATCAAAGAGTTTCACACTCCTCTTCCAGCTCTGTGTTTGCTGTAGATTTGGATACTTTGCACCATAGACACAAATGGAATACTTAAATCAGTAGAGGAATTGAAAATGTACAACTATGGCCACAAAAGCATAGCCATGAGTTTATATCGTCATGAGATGACTCAGGTGGGCAAGGACCTTAGGAAGAGGATAGTGCAACCAACTCTGCTCAAAGTAGGCTCAACAGTGGGGTCAGACCAGGTTGTTCAAGGTTTCATCCCCACCTCAAAGGTGCTGGTGCCATAACCTCTTTGGACAAGCTGCTCCACTGCTTGATATTCCTCCAGAGCAAAAAATTTCCAACTTTTACTTTATTTAAAAAGCATGAACTCCTTCTGGTTCAAATTATGCCCATTGTTTCTTGATCTCCATTTGGTATCTAGTACTAAAAATATATTATATGATTTAGATTCACAGCATAATGGTTTTTCTTCTTCATTATTCAACATTAGTCAAGAATTTGCTACAGAATGGATAAGTTCAAAAGACCAGTCACAATTCTGTATTTCTGGAAAAATTTTGGTAACTTTATTTTATTTATTTTTTTTAATTCTAGAAATTATTTCAAAAAACAGCAAATTGATATTTTTGCTTTGAGTTTCAAATCCAGTTACTACCACTTTGAAACTGCAGGCATGGAAAACCAAAAATACTTGTTTCATCCTAACTAGAACCTGCTACCAAACTGAAATAATCTCAGGAACTATTTTGCTTTAACTTTCCATTCTTACATTACAATGTGACATTGCTAAAATGAAATTGAAATGATGAATGAATATTGTATTTTGTTTGTGACTTGTAAGATGGTTAACCCTCATGATAGTTACTCACTATGCAGATATTGATAGGGCCAATTCCAGACATGTGGAGTTAACAGTCAGCTTGATCAGCAGGTTATAGTGTACACCAAAAAATAAAAAGGGCTACAGCATGACTAAAATGAGACTAATTGTTGCTGTTTAGAGCAGGGGTAAGAGCTAGTGGCATCCCACAGAATACAGTCACTGTCTCTAGCTCTTTCAATTTACCCACCAAAAGAAAGAATTAAGCCTCCGCAGGACTTTCTTGCCCCTTTCAGCCCTATTCCTGCCACATTTCTGTACCACCCCTCCTCTTTATCCTGTGTGGGAAGAAGGCCCAGCCCATCCCTGGACCCTTATCCCTGGAACAGCAGTACTCAGTTTTGCAGAACTGTTTTCCTTGCAGTGCTGTCTGCAGCGAGCCCACTCTGTATGTAGGTCGTGGCTCTTCCCTTGCTATATTTCTGGTGCTGACCTCAAGGTAACCTGAAGAGATTGTCTGTATATGTAGAGGACTGATGTTTCTTTAAGTAAGGAGAACAGATATAGAATACCTAATTAAAATGAAATATGTCAACTTGGAATCCTAGACAAATATGCAGCAGAAACTAAGATGACATTGCTTACTTCTGTAAGAACGACAGTCAAACTGAATTTCAGCCTGAATTTAAAGACACCATCTCTTACATTTTAGAAGTGCCTATTTAAGGACTATTGTTCAGATTCTCTGACCATTTAATTTGGTTTTCTTTCTTATCTATATCCTGTTTTATTATGACAGTTGTTCTAAGTAGCAAAGCTGTCCACTGGGAAGTCTGTTAAGAAAAGAGATAAAGTGTCAAAATTAATAATCTTAATTATCAGCCTTAAAACCAAACCACAACCAGAACAAACAAAAATACACATAATTAGTACTGGTTTTTTCCGTATAAGGCAGGGTTTATATAACAGGTATTTTCAAGTCTATATTTCACTAGTCCTGTGAATTAAAATCCACATGGCTTCTAATATCAGGGCATCATACAAGATGGAAAACCAGCATTGCTATGGATTTGTACTGTAACCCTTTGCAGATTTCCTGATAAAATCCCTTTGGGCAAAGTATGCTTGTCAAGAATGTAATCTATGGGATGAATGTGTTTTCATTAGGAAGACTTCCAGGGCTATATAACCTACCTGTCTGTCTACAATTACATTTTTTAATACATTTTTTAGAACCCAAATAAGAAAAAAACCTCATATTGAAAATATAGAATTTAAAAATACAGAAATATCCTCACACATATGTATGCAAATTATGGCCAACTAATTTGATAATAATACAAAAAGTAAGAAGTTAGTAAATAATTGTGAGGACAGTACTTTCAGAGAGGAGTGGAACCCCTATCACCTAATTTTAATTATCTAAGAATTTACTGTATAGCTTCAGATAATTATTTCAGATTGTCTGCAATTAGAAGAAAGGGAGAGGGAATGGTGTCTTTATCATCAAAGCAGGATGAATCACTCTCTGGAGGTACCTCTTCCTGCCAGAGTAGAGAAGGATGAGATATAATAAACATAGATTAAACTGGTTGGACAGGATTCGACTCAAGACATTTAAATCTAGATGTCCACATAAATTAAGTTGCCAGACTAAATTTAGCTTGTCCAAAAGCATAAAAGATGTCTAGGATCTCATTACAGTCAATGAAGATATAATCAACAGAGACACGATGGTCTAGAGCAGATTCAGATGCCCAAGTAGAGGTGTCAACAGTGGCGTGAGTGAATATTTGTCTGGTTTCCAATGATTTTGTCTAGATCTTTATAAATTATAATAGAGGCTTAGGCACATGGTTTTCCTATGAACACATATGTAGGAACAAGATGATAACAGTCTCAAGCTGAACTGTCACTTTTTTAAAAAGGCTAAAACTAGGTGGGATGGATCACATACAGTGAATGGAATTGCTTTGGGAAACTCACTTATTTAAACAAAAATTTAAAGGCAACCAATAACAAATTCAAATACCTGATAGGAACACCGGCCATATGTATTGGATGATCAGTATAGGCACAGCTTCTTTTTGTAGTTACAGAAATAGCTGAAATTGTGAATGCTATCAGACAGCATGCATTTGGGTATATGTGTGTGACTGGGTGAATGTTCAAAACCAAACTTTTGAACTATCTAATGAACAGCCATGGGACAGAACTGCTGATCAATTATGAGACTGATCAGACACTTCCTTCTGAGAAGTTTTTTCTTTCTAAACTCAGAAAACTAGGCACATGCTGTTTTGTGGGGAGGAATGCATATATTTGTACATATGCATGTATTTGTATATGTACTTGTATACACAGAGGTATGCATGAACCTATGGTGAAACCAAATTTGTGAAGAGATGTCAACTCTCCATCCCTTGAGGTCTTCACAGCAAGACCATATACCTCTTGGGCCACTATATTATTTTTCAAACTGAGGTTATTGAAGTGTAGAGGAAGTAATAAGACAAAATTTAAGAGTTTCCACTATTTAAGGTTCACTGGACTCCTTTTGTTCTTACACTTTGTGCATCTGCACAGGATAGACAGAGTTCATGGTGCAAGTATTTTACAACAGCTCTTATTTGGACCTCAGACGTACCACAGGAAGTGAAAACTTCCAGTAACATGATAGACAGAGTCATGAAAATTCATAGCAACACCATGCCCAGGCTAGGTTGAGCATCCTTCCCTGGGACAGCACAGAGAGCAGCACCCAGTGAATGAGGCACGGCTGCGGAACCAACAGGGACCCCCAGGTGCTGCCTCAAGGGGACTTTCTCCCCTGCTTGTGCTCGGGTGCAGCAGGGACCATCCTAGGCACACACAGCACTGAAGCACCCACATCTCCCACGGGAGGAGGGTGCATGTAGTGGCTGCTGAGAGAGGCACGTGTGCCTGAAACCCATACAGCCTGTGAGGAGATGTGTGTGTGATTTACATGCTGGGTGATCAGTTACAGCAGGTATTTCTGATAAAATCTGCAGTTGTTTGTCTAAGTCTTGAGTCTCATGTGGTTTATCTGGCCGAACATCAAACAGCTCCTGAATGAATGATTCACTAATTGCCAGTTACTTATGTTATTATTAAATCAACACATTTCCAATTAATCCAAAATATTTTTTACACATGATACCTCTGTGTGTGTCTGTGAGCCATGCAGCTATGTAGGTCCCATGGATATAACACCCAAACCTGTGTCCAAAAAATATACACCATCTAATGGGTACCTTTTACTTTATACATGCAGAAAAACTACTGAGACCAGCCATATATTTCACATAATCAGGAAAATAAGATTGCAGATGGAAATGTGTATGTTGGTCATAAAAATAAATCAAAAATTAATAATCTCATGGAAGGAACTTTAAATGGATGTCTAACCACAAAGATACCTTGAAGGACACTCAAATGCTATTGTGGTACCACAATATTCAGAGGTATTCAATTGTACTGAAGGACAACTTTCTATAAGAAGCATGCTTACTAACGTAGAATTAGTGCACTTTTCGCTCAGTACGAAAATACTTTATTTGATTATCCTCCCACACTCCTTTTAAAATAAGCCCATGAGTTATGAAGCTTTTAAATAGCTAGATTAGGTATTTTTAAAGGTCATAGTGACATCTGAAAATAGTCCCTTAACATTTTTTAATGTTATGAAAGCTTAAAATATTACATTGCAATAGGAAAATAACATAATTAAGAGTATCAGGAGAGGTACCTGCTAAATTAGCATAACTTTACAGCCTTTTGTATGGGTTTTTAATATCATAAAACTGATCATAAAATTAATATAAAAAAGAAAGGTCATTTTTAGTAATTTCAAATTTAAGTTTAAAAAAGTCTAATTGGAGTTTAATGACACTTTTAAAAACATCAGTGGGTCTCTGTTAAGGACAAAGAATTAAACAAGGCAAAAAAACCCAAACCTGCAGTATTCTTTCATTTATCCTTCTAAACCCTGAAGTTCTTTAAACAGACCAGTAATATAGTTTTGGAGATACTGAAGAAGAAAGAATGGAAAGCAATTCCAAGCAATTTGCAATGGGAAGAGAGCGTCTCTCATTCACCTTCAGTTCATCAGTACATTCAAAGATATGCTCAGCTTCAAAACCAAAAAATGTGCTATTTCCTTGGTCTACCTTATCACACTTTTTAGTTTAAAGCTCTGTCTCTTAAAAAATAAAGCTGAGCTCTTAAAAATGAAGCTGATTCTTAAGGGTTGTCTTGCTTAATTGTGTGATCACTCACTCGGTGCTGCAGAAGTGGTGTGTCAGGGGTCCCTGGGGGTCTCTGGAGATTGTAAGGTTTATCTGACACTGTAGGTGGTGTTCAGGTGAGGGCTCAGTTCCTGTTGTGCTGAGTTAGATCAAGGTTTGTGGTTCAGCTGTGCGGTTTTAAAGCTCACCTCTTGCCTTTGGCCCAGACAAACTGCAGTGCTGATGAGCTCAGTATCTGAGCAAAATAACTGACTTCTTTGACAATTTTTTTCCAGATTTCAGTAACTTCTGAAGCACTTAAACAGAAAACATGTGTTCCTCTTTTCCTGAGCAGAAAAGAGCAAGGAAAGGAATTCTTGTGCCTAGAAGGAAAGGAAGGATGCAACCCTTCAGTAGTACACTGTACTAAATAGGCTCTAAAAAAATCAAGTTTCCTCAGACAGTTTCTAATATTTTAGTTCTATGTATTTTGATATTTACTGTATTTAATTGTGAAACTGACAAAGGATGTTGCTGTTTTAAAGACAGAGTAAATAGGATTTTTTTTCTCCCCTAGGCCTAGAAGATAGTAGAGTTTTTAAATAATCGTGGGAGCAAAGAAAATTACCCTGTGACAAATCTCACTAAATTTTTATATTATGAGTAGTCCTACAAATTAAGTAGTACTACAAATTATTGTATGTGATTATTATATGAATGGATTCAATCCTGTATTCTTAAGTTATTTTTATCCCTCTTACATATATTAATTATTTATATCTGAAATTGCTAAGAGAAGACAGAGAAGTGAAAGAAACAGGCTCCTGGAATTTTCCTATTTGATTATCTGCTAGAAAGTGATCACAAAACTAGATGCTTAGGCTGAGCAGATATTTAAATCTGAAAGTAAAAACTTAATTCAGCTAGAGTCTATCTCCAAAATTAAAGGTTACTTTAAATTTAAACACTTGCATTTCCACAGCTTTACAAATGTTATGTATCTATTATTTTACATATTTTTTTCACTAGAAAATTGTGCCAATAAAGACTCAGTATAGCAGAGAAATGGATCATAAAAACCCAACTTCCTTCTTTCTGTACATTAAATGTGAACATCCCTTCAAAATGAAACCATTAAAATGCATTTTCAATGCCCTTAACAGTTAATTTTCAGAGTTTCTTTCTGCTTACCGTAGTCAGTATAAGGCAACTATGATTTCTTGTTCCTGAAAGACAGGACACTGGAAAAATATGTTTCATGCTGTGTTGTCATTGCTTGTCTCGGGGTATATTGAGCTGTAGAGGGGTCATATTACATTTTAAAGATGCCAATTCCACCTGTGGAAAAGACACTTTTATAAAAACTTAATTATCATTTTTATACTCTTTGTAAGTATTCATCAACAAACAAAAATCAAATTCTAATATACACCCTTCTTGTGAAATATTCATTTCTGTGAATAGCCAGAAAGAAAAATTCCCAAGTCCCTGGTAAGAACTAGATGTGTTGGTACATGTTGGTGAAATCAGAACACTTCAATCAAAGCACTTTCAAGTGCTGGGACAAATTCAGATTAATTTAATTGAATTTTGCCCACTTACAGTAAAAGGTCAAAGTCAAGAGTTCCTTTAACACTGAAATCTGACTCCAGAGGGTTCCAAATATTCCAAATATGTAAACTAGTCTTGGGTTTCGAGGATACTGTCACCTTACCAACAAGTGTGCCAAAATATAATAAGAAGCCTGAACAAACCTTCAAAGCTAAGAAATTTTGATGTTGTAAACTTGTTGATAGACCTTTATTTGTATTTATATACTTTGGACAAAACTATAAAACTTTGTACAAAACTTTTTGTTTGTTTTAAGTTGAACAAACAGGGATTCACAGATGCTTGTTTAAAAGGTATCATACCGATGTTATTATGACTTTTCTTTATCTGACTTTGAGAATTAGTTTATCTCATTTACATGGAATTCTTTTCTCATGGAAAAGTTTTTATTGATTACAAAGACTAAGATAACCACATAGTAGTATATAAACATTGTTGTGTGACTCATTCAAGTTCATTTTCTGCATTCTTTACTTTCTCTTCTTGTTTTACACTCTAGGCATATTTGTTATGTTAGACATACTCTGTTACACAGCAAACAGCTATGTGTGCTGTGTAACAGTTATTGATTCCATCTGTGTGTTTGAAATCATGGATAGTCCAAATGTTAGTTAAAATCTGTTTGTTATCAACAAACTGGTTTAGTGGAGACACAAGAATAGCTTTTCTTTGTTAAATACTTCAAATGATGTCTTGGAATGCACAAAACATGCACAAGGATATTTATAAACACAAATAGAATAATAATGTAAAAGTAACCACATCTTTATTATAGTGTTGTGGTATCACCTAAATTTACATGGATGTTTTATAGACAAACAACACAAAGTGAGGAAGACAGATATAATGGACAAAAATAGTTGTGCAAAGGACCATGAGCTATAACATCATTTTGGTGTATGATTTTATTATACAAACTCATAAACATTCAAACGCACCTACAAGGCTGTTTTTATTTATCGACAGGAATCTTGATTATACCTGTTAAGGCTTTTTAAAAGTTCATGAAACTGGACTGATTTGCAAATGGGAGAACAGAAGTCATTGCATTTACCTTAACTTCTGTCTTCCAGCAGGATATTGTAGACTTTGCTAATGCTGGCTCTTAAAGTATATCAGGAAACTCTCTTGTGTGCTGCTTTTGGCTGGGGTAGAGTTAATTTTCTTCACAATAACTATTATGGTGCTATGTTTTTGATATATGCTGGAAATAGTTTTGATAATACAGGGATGCTTTTCTTACTAGTGAGCAGTGTTGTTACTACTTGACCAGGCTTTTTCTGCTCCTCACCCTACCAGCAAGGAGGCTGAGGGCCCAAAAGAAGTTGGGAGTGGAGACAGCCAGGACAGCTGACCCCAACTGATCCATGGGATATCCCAGACATGGTATCACACTTAGCATGTAGGACTGCAGGACCAGAAAGGAGGAGGGTATGTTCAGAGTGATGGTGTCTGTCTTTCAAAGTCACCATCATACATGAGGAAATCCTGCTTTCCTGGGGATGTCTGAATACCGGTCTGCCCATGGGAAGTGCCGAATTAATTCCTTGTTTTGCTTTGGCTGCATGCACAATCTTTTGCTTTACCATTTAAATTGTCTTTTTCTCAACCCAAAAGTTTTCTTCCTTGTAGCCTTCTGATTCTCCCATCTCACTGAGGGGAAAGTGACCAAGCAGCTGTTTGGGGCTGAGTTGCCAGCTGGGGTTAAAACACAACAGTGTGGTTGTTGGCAGGATGGATACACCTGAGCTGTTGACTATTACCTGATGACTGGAATACTGGGGACCTCGGACATGGTGATGCTCCCTCCTTGTCTCACACGTGTATGATGAAGCACACAAGGCAGAGTCTTTGTTACTAATATGGCTCCTGACAGTAATGAAAGTCCTCCTTTCTCAAAACAGACCTCTTGCAGCTATTATAAGTTTCAAAGCATAATACTGTAGAAAGCATTTTCTGTGCTACCACTAACAAGACTCTTGGCCCATTGAAGTTACAACTAAAAAACTGTAATATGCTTTTTTTCAGAGGTCATACCACAGAATAAAAATATTCAGACTGATTCAAAATTAGTTTTGGTTTGGTCTAGATACTGGAAAGAAAATATTATTGAATTTGATTGTTCAGAATAGTTTCTCTCAAATAAACACAATTTATTAATTTTTAGCCTTTCTTAAAATCAAATTTATGTAAATTAATATTGAAATATCTTTTTAAAATGTTTTTTCTACTAACGTGTTTCGACATGAAAACATTTTTTCCAGTTGAAATACGTACATTAACTGAGAGACTGTTTCAATCAACCCAACTAAGTATTTTGTCTAAAGGAAAGGTCTCAGTTGACAAATTTTATCCATTCAAGGCATAAACAAACTTCAGGTATTACACCAATAAAAAGCAGGGAAACACAGACACCATTACAGAAGGGAAGCATTTTGCAAAGGGTGATATGAAAGGGTACAGGCTAGAAAGGAATAAGTCAGTGATGCTCCAGTAGGACTCTGCAAAGAGCAGAGCAGGCAAAGCTGTGGGGACAGCACAGCAAGAAATGAAGCTGCATACGTGCTAAACCATAGTGCTCTGATGAACATCCTGCTGTGGTGTTTAGCACTCAGCCATATGTTATCCATGACCATTTGAACTGGGTTTATGCAGAAAGACTTTGGTAGCAGGAATGCTGTGAGAAGACACCAGTAGTTGCTCCGTTGCTGGATAGAGACAGTTGCAGACATCTCAGAGATGGATGTGCCACTGCCAAAAGCTGAACCAACCAATTGGTAGCACCTTTGTGCTAACATATTTAATAAAGCAGGAAAAATTTGGTGCAACAGCTGGAGGAGAGAACTGAGAATGTGTGAGAGAAACAACTCTGCTAACACCAAGGTTAGTGGAGAAAGAGAGGCAGGAGGTGCTCCTGGTACCAGAGAATAGATTCCCCTTTTAAGCCATGGTGAAGACTATGGTGGGACAGGCTGTTCCCCTGCAGCCCGTGGAGGTCCATAGTGGGGCAGAGGTTCACCTGCAGCCCCTGGAGGACTGCACACCAGAGCAGGTGGAGGTGCCCTGAAGGAAATTGTGATTTCATGGGAAGCCTGTGCTGAAGCAGGCTTCTGGCAGGACCCACACTGGAGCAGTCTGTTCCTGAAGGACTGTACCAGTGTAAATGACTCGTGCTATGGCAGTTCTCAAAATACTGTACCTGGTGGAAGACACCCCATGATGGAGCAGAGGAACAGTGTGAGGAGGAAGGAGCAGAGAGATTAAGTGTTGTTAATCCCCATTCCCCACCCCTCTGAGCTGCTTGGAAGCAAGACTTAGAGGAGTCAGAAGTGAAGTTGAGCCTGGGAAGAAGGGATGGGTCAGGGGAAGGCAGTTAAAAATTTCTTAATGTTTCTCACTGGCTTACTCCATTGAAATTGGCAATAAATTAATTAATTTCCCCAAGCTGAGCCTGTTTTGCCCATGACTAGTAAGGGATCTCCCTGTCCTTATCTTGACCCACGAGCTTCTAATTGTGTTTTCTCCCTCTGTTCTCTTGAGGGCGTGAGCGATGGAGTAGTTTGGTGGGCACCTGGTGGCCAGCTAATTCAACCCACAACACTGTTTAATGTACTTGCTAATTGAGAACAGCAAAATGATTTGGTTATTCCTGTTTACAATGTTCTCATTCCCTTACACTGCATAGTGACACACATGATGAGTGGGTCCCATTAAGTTCAGCAAGGCTGCTTGGAAGGAGGGATCTGACTGGAGAAGGAAGAAAAAGCAAACTCATTTGATGCTAGTTACAGCCATTCTTTTCATAGGAACATATGTGAGGGAGAGGGCGAAGGCAAGAGCTCCCATCTGCCATTGACTAAACTGACAGCTCAGGCACTCAGTGACAGATGGAAGATCTCGCCTTCAAATTGCCTTTCTGCACATGAGCTGACCTCTTCAAGGAAGGGTCCCAGCCCTAAGGTTGCCTGGGACACCTGAGTGGAAGTCCAAGGGCAAGTGCCTGTGGCTGTGCACCCCTGTCCACACTTCAGGTGTGTTGCCCTACAGTGTTCTCCAGGTTCAGCTAAAGACAGTACCAGAGAGTATTTTTGTGTCAGTCAGCTTGGAACAAGGCAAGTTCACATTTCTGCAGGAAATGCAGCAGGAACTCATACTTTGGTCTTGTGAATTGAAACAACTGAAATCAGTGGAAATGTTCACAATAAAGTTAAAAATTGCTCTACCCACAATATTTATTTTTTTTATTTTTACTGAACACACAGTTTTGCTTATGAACACTGGAATTTTACAGTTGATGTGAGTCAATTAAAACCAAAGAGAGTTTGCTTTGATACAAGCATTTTATATAGCTTCTGGGGAATATACCTGTCAGTCTTCTCACTGACCATTTAAATGTCAAAAAAAAAAAGCCACTAAAAATTTACCATTCTACAAATATAGCAAATAGTATTCTTTTGGTTCATGATTTAGTGCTGTGAAACGTGATAATTTCCTGCATAGAGACATGGACAACAGACAAAATAATTTTTATTCTTTTTCAGCTGAGCATCTTTTTTTTTTTTCCCCAGAAACAAGAAAATATAGAATAATCTAAATATTCCATAGAAAACAAAACCCCACAAGCAACATATGATTAAAAACATTGTGACCTGTTCATCTGTGTGGTCTTTCTGACAGTTTCCCTCTTTCCTCACTGAAGGGCTGGAATATTAGAGAAACAAGCATACAGGCGAAGGGGCTGGCTGATTACCTACTAATCCGGTTCCTTGGGTGAAAATAGTGTGTGGGTTTTAGAACTACTTTTTGGAATTTGCTTCTACTTTGTGCTTTTTACTCAAAAAAAAAAAAAAAAGTTTAAGGACCCTGAGTATTATTTATAATGCTGACTGTGGACCTACATGCCAAAGAAAAACAAATTAGACATAAATAAACATTCTGAAGTACAGTGATTCTGCATGCATATAGAAGACAGTGTTATTAAGTGCAAGAATTCTCCATTAGTCTTTTAATCCTCGTATGGGTATTTTGGCTATTTATAGTAATTTCAGTCATCCTAACTAATGACAAGATCAATGCACTTGTTTTCTAGCTTCTTTTTTTTTTTTTTTCCCTCCCCATCTATTTATTTTTTGGTCAGGAAGGCTATTTGAAGTGCAGTATGAGACCACTGATTTTTTATTTTGGCTCAGCACTAAATGCCAGTAATATCTAATTTCCTTTTGTTACAGAGATTTTGTGTTCCTGCATCAAAATCTTTTTTGAATGGTTAACAGTCTGGAACAAACACCTAAGTCATATTGAGGTGGAAGAGAGAAATTACACTTAGAAAGGAAGAATGAACACAGCTGTTTTGCTGACTCACAGGCCAGCAAATCCTCTAAAAGGAGAACTAGGGTGTTAACAGATTATTTCCTTTTCTTTTTCCTTTTGTACAGAGATAAACAAAAGCTTAGAAGAAGTAACTTGGGTAACACAAAACATGAAAGAGGACAAAAAGTGAAAAGTTATAAAAAACGTTAAGACCTTTCTAGAACAACAGTTAAAATGTTCCCATTGAAGTCAAGTAGAAAATGCCTGTCTAAATATGGCTGGTTTGTTCCTTCCCTACTGATCACATTGGTAAGATTTGATGACAATTTCTTTCCTCAAGAAATGCAAAAGCAACATATGAGTCTGCTTATCTATATATTAAGGAATGTTTTTTTCTGGAGAGGTCAGATTATGTCTAATTATACATTACCTAGGGGGGGAAAGCAAGCAAACAGATCTTAAGGGCCAAATGATCCTTAAAATAGATCTGGACAAGTGGCGACCTTGCCCAGACAAGGATTGTATCACTGTGTTATTCTACCCAAGACAGAGCATCTATTTTCAGAGACAAGAATAGATATTCCTAGCTCTTAGACTGTTTCAAATCACTTCTACTCTTCTGCCTTGTTTACTGCTGTAGGTGCAAATGCTGCATTAGGGCTTCTCAGAAGTGTTCTTGGGGAAGTAACAGAGATGGAAGCTCAATCACTTCTACAAAAACATGTAAAACACATAGAGTAGGGCAAGCTAAAGATGAAGGAGAGGGAGCTTATTACATGAAGTTTACATCTCAGCACCCTGGCTAAATGTTGCTCTTCTTACCTCCCCAGCTAGAGAAAAGTAAAACATAAGAAACATCAGCTGCTCAGAGTTCAGAACAAAAAAATGTCACAAACTGAGAGGTGAATAGCGATGACAGAAGAAAAAAGCTTGCACAGATTAATATGTAATTTTAAAACTTTTTCCAACTCAGCATCAGTGACCTTTTTCTTAAGTACCCAGAGCAAATTAAATACAAAATTCTCCCAATAAAATTAGAAAATCTAAACAGATACACAGTATAATGCAATTGTTAGGAAGCAGTCAATTTGATGGACTTTTCTAGGATTATTCCTACACTTCTAAACAAGAATGTATTCCTAATAAAATGGAGGTTATCTGAATTCACTCTTCCCTCATTGCTATAATTTAACTTAGAATTGCAAATAGTTCAGAAAAGACCATTGTATCTAGCTTATTGGACCTATACTTTGGGCTTCTGAAGATTTGAACTGCATGGTGTAAGATCAAGTACTTTGCAGATAAAAAAGTATTAACTTGTAAGTGGGAATTTGTAAGAGGTAGACAAAAACAAGAGTCTTGTGCACTCCTGGAGACAGAGAGTTGAAGCTTTGCCTCAGTGAGCTGCTTCAATCTATTCTCAAGCTTCTTTAAAACCTGCCAGTCTCAACTGGTGTTAATGGCGTTTGGCATGTGCTTATGTATTTTGTTGAACTGAAGTCTGAGGAAGTATCAAAATCACAATCACTGTAAAGACTTCCATTGATTTTTGCTAGGTTTAGAATAGGTTGGTTTGTAAGTGCATAATGAGCAAGTATAAAATCTCATCCTCTTGTCAGATAACACTTTGCTATCCCCCTTTCGGGAGTAAATGGCTGTCCAAGGTCAACTGTCTGCTTTTTCTTCCTCAAAGACTGAATCTCTGAGAGTCAGTGGTGTAATTGAAATAGTTCCATTTGAGGTTCAAGCAAGTTTTTCTTTTGTATTTATTCCTGTGTATTTTGCTTCTGTGCCATTGGTTGGCATTGTCATTTGGAAAACTCAGAATATTTCTTGTCTTAGTGGTTCTTTCTTCTTCATATAAAGTCTGTCACTTGACTACTACATTGCAACATAAGTAGACATGTTCTTCCTCTCTTCCTCTAATTGAACAGCTTCAATATCCTTATTAAAGCGTGTCTTTTATCACAGCTTGTGTTGGCTGCATGAGATAGTGAAGGCAAAACATTTATCTTTCCTTGTGAGAAAAGAGCATTTCTGTAAGACCCTCCTGATACTCATGTTCTCATGTACTGTCTGAATCCCAGAACATGTTAGAGGTCACTACTGGAAAAGGCAAACCAATGACAATTACCTTAGGGAATAAAACAGGAACAATAGCTGTAAAAAGTCCCAGCTGAAGTTCTACCAAGCCAATACAATGTAAGTTTTCAGGCTTGTGAAAAGCAAGATGAGGGGGAATCTTTCACCTTTATTCTGATGATGGAAAGAACTGTTGGTACTCAGGAAGTTAAAAAGTGTATAGGTCAAATAAACATAAAACTAGAGCTCTTTCTGGGTATTAAAGCTTGCCTTCCCAACTCAGAACTTTTATTTACCTCAGCAAACAGGATTTTACACATGCCCTACAGACTAGATCAAGAGTACTTAATAAACAAGTACTTAGCATTTTTATTCTAGCTATTCTTTCCTGTAGATGCTATAGTGTGTATATAACATCCTATAAATTGGAGGATAATTAATCTTTATTTTAAAAAATGTTCTTTTTGCTGCAAAGTCTTGCTAGTAAATTAGTTTGAGGACCACTGGCTGTTGAACACTTACATATGTTGGGAGGCCTGAGGCCAGGAGCCAAATCTTTGTGTTATCTTCCCTGCATGTATAGAACCACAGAGTCATAGAATCTTTAAGGTCAGAAAAGACCTCTAAGATGATCAAATCCAACTGTTAACCCAGCACCACCATGTTACCACTAAACCATGTCCCCAAGTGCCACATTCACACATCCTTTTAATATTTCCAGGGATGGTGATTGCATCACTTCTGTGGGCAGCTTGTTCCCAAAGTCTGAACATTCTTTCAGTGAAGAAAATACGTGTTAGTCCATAACTGAGATTCTCGGTCCACTGACCATCCAAGTTTGCTAAACACTTTGGAACCCATCTGGCCATCACATTTCTGTACATGAAAGAGTGCATGTGGCAGAAAGGTACTAGGTCAGGCTTTCATACCTCCTTTGTGTGGAATCAGGACTCAAGGTGTGCTCCTGTATCCACCAAGTCAGACACGGGATAATTAGATCATCTGGATTGAAATATTGGGAGAAAAGTGCAAGAACTTTGATCCCTGGCCTGAGGAATGTAGCCCTGGAGAAAAAGAAATTTAGAAAGCAATTCACCTGATAACCATGAAAACCATACTCATATCTCTAAAGCACATTCCTTTTCTATATGTGCTGTGTAGGAATGGATATGTTCTGTCACTCTTCTGATAGCTGAGAAGTTATTTCCATTTTTAGTGTAATGATGTCACAAATCTCTTGTTTACTAATCCTGTCTTACTGGCAGTAGAAATTTTTAAGGTATTTTTCAGTCTCTCATGACAAAATTCTGCAATCAGACTTCTGTTGTTGTGGTGGTTTTTTTTTTTTCCATTTTCTTTTGGTTACTACTCATTGTTCTGTTCACACAGTTATGTTTGTATTAACTTCACCTTTACAATCATACAATATCCTTTCAGATTCCTGAATGGATGTCAAGTGCATTGGTTGGCAGATTGCATTATTTCATAATTTTTTTTAAATTATGGCACACCACTAAAATAGTTAAACCATTGAGGTACCTTCTGCCTAATTCAGAGTCTGTTTTAAAGACTTTTGCAAAGATTCATATGGCAATATGGCATCTATTCAAATACTGATCACTTATCACCAGCGCATACTTGTAGGAGAAATATTGGCTTTGGTGTGGCTATTCCCATGCTTTTGTTCATGGTATTAAGGGTTTCACCATAGAAATTCCATTATTCCCACCAGGTGAAATAGGGGGTGAGTTCCAGGGACAGCATTCAAGTTTGAGCTATTCAAATAAACTAAGGCAAGGGATGCAAGATCTTAGCACACTGAAATTTTTCTCATGTTTTCTTGACATTTCTGCTGAACTCCCTCTGACATTTCATTTTCAGAGCTGGAAATGTGATGAACACATACTTCCCTTCCATGAGGTTTTATTTTCACTGACACCTTTAGATATAAAGCCTGGAGAATGCAGTGAGAAGTTGGTATGCAGAGAGCTAATAACTTTTAGGAATGTCACCAGAGCCTCTGTGATCTACTGCTTTTCAACCTGCTGAATGGAAGGAAAAGAATTTTTAAAAAACAGTATCAGAGGCAATGTTGCCAAAACATATTCCTCACTGAAATGTTCAGGATAAACACGTTTGTTGGTTTAAGTCAGAGGTTTAAGAATGCAGAACACGATAATGAATCTTTCAGAGCCTCTTGTTTTGCATAGCATGTATGAATTTTACCATCTTACTTGCCACACCTGCCAAAGGCTGACCATATTTGGGAAAGGCTGTCGATGTGTCTACCGGGACTTCAGTAAAGCCTTTGTTACTGTCTCCCACAGCATTGTCCTTGAGATGCTGGCAGCCCATGGCTTGGAAAGGTGCACTCTCTGCTGGGTTAAAACCTGGCTGGATGGCCAGGCTTAGGGAGCGGTGGTGAATGGAGTTACATTCACTTGGTGGCTGATCACAAGTAGTGTTTCCCAGGGCTCAGTGTTGTGACCAGTTCTGTTTATCGATGATCTGGACAAGGGGGTCAAGTTCACCCTTAGTAAGTCTGCAGATGACCCAAGCTGGACAGTAGTGTTGATTGCTAAAGGGAAGGAAGGCTCTGCAAAGGGATCTGGACAGGCTGGATCAATGGGTCAAGGCAGTGGTATGAGGTTTAACAAGGCCAAGTGCCAAGCCTTGCACTTGGGTCACAACAACCCCCTGCAGCACTACAGACTTGGGGAAGAGTGGCTGGAAATCTGCCCAGCAGAGAAGGACCTGGGAGTACTGGCTGACAGCTGAACATGAGCCAGCATGTGCTCAGATGGCCAAAGAAGCAAAGGAGATCCACACAGAAATAGTGAGGCCAGCAGGATCAGGAAAGTGATAGTCCCCCTGCTCTCAGCACTAGTGGAGCCACACTTCAAGTCCTGTGTCCAGTTCTGGGTCACTCACTACAATAAAGACATGGAAGGACTGGAGCATGTCCAGAGAAGGGCACTTCTGGAAGGACAACAAAGGGTCTGGAGCACAAGTCATAGGAGGAGCAGCTGAGGGAGCTGGGAGTGTTTAGCCTGAAGCAAAGGAGTCTCAGGAAAGACCTTATTGCTCTCTACAATTCCCTGAAAGGAGGTTGTAGCCAGGTGGGGATTAGTCTCATCTCCCAGGCAACCAGCAACAAGATGAGAGGAAATGGCCTCAAGCTGTGGTTCAGGTTGGACATCACAAACACTGTAAGGGTGATCAACTATTGGAAAAGGCTGCCTAGGGAGGGCGTGGAGTCAACATCCCTACAAGTATTCAAGAAACAACTGGACATGGCTCTTAGCTATGGTTCAGTTGAGACAGTGGTGTTTAGTCAAAGGTTGTACTTGATCTTTTCCAGCCTTAATGGTTCTATGATTCTATGAGTCTAGTGTCAGCTTCCAAGGATCATGCGAAGACTCATTAAGTGATCTTTATAAAACGCTATCATGATGATAAGGACTAAATTAGCACTCAAATTCTCATTTTAAAGTAGTTGAGAAATCCAAAAGTGTATTGACAAACCACAAGTGGAATACCATCTGACCATATGCAGTTGAACTGCCATCAAAAATTAAAACTGAAATTGTTCATAGAAACAGCAGTAAGAAACACGGTTTGGTTTTTTTTGTTGTTGTTTTTTCAGTCTATTAAATGAACTGACAAGTTCCTACTGCTGCTGTGTATATTTCCACATGAATCTCATTGCTATCAGAGCAGTAAAACTGAGAAAAATAAGCTGCATATTAGCATCTGAAATTTTATCCCAGGCTCATTCTTTGTATATAGGCAGTGCTTTTTATCCCTATGCTTTATAGACACAGAGGAAGAATAAATTCAGCATCAGAGCCAGTACATTTTCCTCCATTTGTCAGTGGTACACATACAGCACAGACAGAAGCAGAAACTCACTAATGTCAGAAAGTCAGATTATGAGCAGGCAGCCCCAGATATGAGACACAAAGGTATTGTTCTTCTACAGCAGTTCTTTAAGTCACTGTCAATAAAGAGATTGGGAATGACTATGGTGGCTGGAAAAAAATTGAAAGATGTACTGGGCCATCAGCTTTCACCACCTGCTACTGGATTCCAAGGGATGCCCAGAAAATACAACATTAAGATCCTCTGACACATACTCTACTAAAGAGAAAAACATCAAAAATTTAAATTTTTTCTGTAAAATAGATTATTACTCCATTGCTAAAAGTGTGCCTTGGTGTATAACTTTATGTCATTCTACTGAAGTTTAATAGTTCTGCTTAATTTTATCACTGAAATTGCCTTTCATGTGATGGAACTAATGCATATATACCTAATTTTCATTTTATAGATCCCTATCTCACATGATTACACATATTTATCTTAGTTTTCCAGACCTGTTGTTCTGCAGTTACTCAATAATTTTATGAAACTGTTCAGCATTTGCCAGGCTCTTTAAATCTCACCCTTCAACAGTATAATGGCAAATATTTTTTTCTCCATATTTTATTCTTATAAAGAAAAAATACAAGGTTGCTTTCAATGCTGGCAGTTTAATATATTTTAGTTTAAGTGAACAACAGAAAACAGTTCCACAGGGAGGAAATTTTTTCTATTATTTTCTTAACAGCCTAGCTTCTAGAATAGCATGACACTCTTACCGAAACAAGACAAAGAGCTTTGATTTTAGGAGAAAGGATGAAAATTAAGAATATTTAACGTGAATTCAACTCTGTGTTTACTTTTGAACACATGAGAGCTGAAAAAGAGAAACAAAAACTAGAGCTAGGAAAAATCTCAGAAGGGGCATTTCAGTAAGGCAGTGGTAGTCTGGCCTTCCTCATACAAATGGATGAAAAAAAGAGATTTTTACAAGCTTCTTTATATACAGTGATTTACCTTAGACATACATAGCTGAGTTAGAAACAAATTTTGTTGTTTAGTTCATCTTTAAATCCAAATTAGTTAAAAAAATGACACAGTAACATTTTGCTATAGAAGATATTTTAAATCTGTGACTTAACACAGCTCTGCATAAGAATGAGGAATGTGCCAGGTCTTGGTTTCATTCTGCTGGTGAGACAGTAGCTCCCAAGAGAACAGCAAGGGAGGGAAGCACAAGGCAAAATTCAAATAGGTGCTGAATGGTCCCAAAGTTGGCAGCATTTTGTCAAGCACCTTGGTATTCATGTGCAAGCAGGGACACAGATGTGGGGATCACTTATTGGCATCTTCATGATGTCCAGACTGACCGCCAAAAAGCACACTTTAGAAACGACACACTGGAATACATGGGCTGCTGTTACAACCTGGCCATGAAGGCGAGGGTAACCCAGGTCCTTGTTAATAGATCCCTTGGGATGGATTAGAGTGAAACAACACTGAATGATGTTTGTAAATATATATATATGTAGGATTTATTTTTATCACAATTTGGTTGTAATTGAAAACAGGTATGTAGACATTTTGGTTATTACCTATGGTAATATAGCAATAAAAAAAGTCTAAAAATAACAGAAAAATGCATAGGGGGAAAAGAGAGAGAGAAAGAATAAGAAAGAGTAGAAAGATATATAGTCACCACTTGTGGGTCCAGCAACAAGACCTGGTTGTTGAAATTTCTGTGTCTGTTGGTCAAAGTCTTGATCCATCAGGGGTGGGGGAAGCCCATAAAACACAAAGTCCAGTGGGGTAATATTATGCTCAGAATGTCTGGGAACGCCCAGGTACCTCTCCTGGGGTGGGAGTTTCACACTATATGGTGGAACACTGTGGATCATGGGACACTTGGGGATTGTTTTATGGTTTGTGACAACTTCTGAGACGTTACAGTTGCCTCTCACATCAGCATAGTGAACTAGTCATGGCCCATCAGATGGGATGAATACCTTCAGATCTATGTGTAAATGTCCCTGGAGGGGAATTTTCACAGCTGTGCCACTTGTGTGAGGATTTCGGCATGCTAAAAAGCACTATCCCACCTCACAGGATTTGCCTTTTATGAGCCTCTCCCCTTGTTCAACACCCAGCTTGTAGCCTCTGAGATGCGTGTGCACCTCACCTGCACTTGGGTGGTTACTCTGCTATCAATAACAGCAGTAGTTGCTGTCCAGACCAGTGTTTACTGTTCATGAGGCGGCTGGGTATTACTAGAGATTTCCCACTCCTCTACCCAGTGCCCTCATCAGGGGTCTTTTTCTCCCTTGAGGGGACTACATGCTTACTAAACACAGGATACCAGCTTGCCTTTTCCTTCACATGTGGGCACATACCTCTTGGCATGCTCTTTGGATGGGATCTACACAAGTCTGGAAGAAAAGTACAAGGAGAGAAAACTTAACCGGAACCTTCCAGGACTTCTTATTTCCCTCACAGCTTCACAGAGAGCAGTGTCCAAGTAGAGGAGGGGCAGGGCTCCACATTATCACATCATTCAGCCATCAACCTGTCAATATCAGCAGGGTCTTACTGTTTCATCTGAGGCCACAGTGGCAATCCAACTCCAGTGCCATGCCAGATACTCTGCATTTCTCAAGCAGGTTATTTAGCAGAAGCTGCAAAATCTCCTGAAGGGAGTGTTTCTCCTGGTGGTTTCTCCTTATTCATAAGAATTTCTGCTAATGACACTACATCTTGTTCAACAGTCAATTATATCTGCTAGATTCTGTCTTTTTTCAGGAAGATTTCTTGTCCCTTTGCTTAGCTCTACTGGATTCATTTTCCCCACCAGGGACTGGGTAGCCACTGTAATATTCATTCCCAGTCTCAGGTTTCCTAGAAGTCTGTACCCATCTAACACAGATATTAAATCTAGATTCAAACTTTAATGTTGCTAAAGGTTTCAGATTTGAAAGAGCACTAAAAGCCTCTTTTGCCTGCCTTGGTAGATGTTCCTGTTCAGAGAGGTTTCAAATGGTGTTTGAAACACCTCAGGTTTCATCTTTAAAAATACAGTACCTTTGAAAAACTTCTCTAAGTATATATTGGCCTTCTACTGTGAGATAGGTTTACATGCACGAAGATTTATTAGTAGAGTGCTTAGCTGATGGTGTATATCAACTCCATGGTAAAATTGATTTCAGGGAAAAATAAAAACTAAGGGGAGAGAGAAAGAAAACAAAACAAAACAAAATTTAAAAAAAAACAAACCAAAACAAAACAAACAAAACAAAACCAAACCCAAACAAACAAAAAAAACCCCAGAAAACTCCCTGGGAAGAGATGCAATTGGAATTCTCAATCAGCATCTTTCCTGAGCTCCTCTCCAGCACAATAGGCAAACTTCATCAGCATTTATCCATAGGGACTATATCATCTTCACCATGACCCACAAAACCTCCCTATTGGTTTTTGCTTCTAGTGCTGTTACTGCTGGTTGAAGCACACTTTCACCTGGGGCTGGTACCAGAGACTAAGTTATTGATAAAGTATGTTCTTACATATTATTGGGTCCCCATAACATATAACATAACATAACATAGCATAACATAACAACATTGCATAACATAATATATATAATATAACATAACCAAAAAGCTACAACCAAAGGGCAGAGAAAGGAAAGGGAAAAGGGTGATTTTATTCTGGGAGAAATTTCTTCCTCAAGATAAGTTCTGCCCGAGTTTGCAGGAATAAGGCCTTGAGAATAATGGCGCGAGAGCAATAAAGGAAAACCACTGCCATTGAGGCCTGGGTGAAACACTGCAGAGCTTCAAGGCAAAGGCAGGCGGCAGAACTGCAGCTAAAAGTGCCCTAGAATTACAAAGGTAATCTAAGGCATCTACGGCACTAAGTAACATTTCTGAGTTTGAAAGATGGTATATTGTGCATTCCCCTCCACAGTTTCCCTTTTTACTCTTTCTCTGATAAGTGACTGGAGTCTCTTTTCATCACCTCCTCTGTCTGCTGTTTCCCCTTTTCCTTCTGTTTTAACATTTCTGACTGCTCTTTCAAGTGCACTGCCTCGCATGGCTAACACACGCAAGCCCTGCAGCCAAAACCCAACCGCCTCTGCTTTGCGTTGATAAATACTTTCTTCCTTGCCTTTAGTGGACACTGTAATATAGAAGTATCTCACCTCTAGCAGCAAAAAGCCTCCTTTTGTCTTCCTAATTCTCTGAACAGCAAAAGTAATTTTTCCTACTTATTAAATAAAAGCACATCTGCCAGGGAGGGAGCCACCTGGCAGAGCAGTACCTGTTTTCTCTTAATGGCCTGTTTAGTGGTAATGAAACATAGTGAGATATCAAACTCCACAATACCCTCTCATTACCTATCACTTTTTATCTTTGCAGTAGCCTCATATTTGTGATGTTTAATAAAATGTTTGCATAACCTGAATACTCTGATAATTTCAGTGTTAATTTCCTAGAAGATTTCTTCTCCACTGGTCTACATTAAGTTTCTCTGTGATCAGATACATCATAAAAATATGTCTTTACAGTAGTTCCTTCTTCAATTCATTTGAGTGTCCTGCATGAAAACATTGTCTTTAAACTTGACAGACATGGATTTGATGGATGAACCACTTGGTGGATAAGGAATTGGCTGGAATTGGATGCACTCAAAGACTTGTTATCAATGACTCAATGTCCAAATGGAGCCCAGTGATGAGTGGTGTTCCTCAGGTTGGTTAACATCCCTGTCAGTGACATGGACAGTGGGATTGAGTGCACCTTCAGCCAGTTTGACAACAAGACCAAGCTGTGTGGTCTGGTCAACACACTGGAGTGAAGGGATGTCATCCAGAGGGTGCCTGACAGGCTTGAGAAGTGGGTCTGTGTGAATCTCATGCCGTTCAACAAGGCCAAGTCCAAGGTGATGCACCTTGGTCACGGTAATCATCCCAAGCACAGATAAAGTCTGGGAGGAGTATGGATTGAGACCAGCCCTGAGGAGAAAGACTTGAAGGTGTAGGTGGATGAGAAGCTCAGTATGACTCAGTAATGTGAGCTTGCAGCTCAGAAAGCCAAATGTGTCCTGAGCTGCATCAACAGCAGTGTGGCCAGCAGACCAAGGGAGGGGATTCTGCCCTTCTGCTCTGCTTTGGGAGACCCCCTGTGGATTGCTGGACACAGCTCGGGGGTGCCCAGCACACGAAAGATGTGGACCTATTGGAATGAGTCTAGAGGAGGCCACAAAGATGTTCAGAGGATGGAGCACCTCTCCTGTCGGACTTCTCTCTCAGTAGACAGGCTGAGAAAGTTAGGACTGTTCATTCTGGAGGAGAGAAGATTCCAGGGAGACCTTATAGCACCTTCCAGTACTAAAAGGGGCTACAAGAGAACTGGAGAGGGACTTTTTAGAAGGGCATAGAGTGATAGGGCAATGGGAAAAGACTATAAACTGAAAGAGGGCAGGTTTACATTGGAGAGGGCATGCTTAGAGTGTTAGAAAAGAATTCCTCACTATGTGGGCAGTCCAGACCTGAGGACCCAGGATAGGAAATGTCCTATTGGCATGTAGATTCTGGTGATGGGGGAAGGCAGTGGTTCTCCAACATGTAAATCTGAAACATCTTAAAAACAAGGTGCTACAGAAAAACTTGAATAGCTGTCTCAAGGGGCTGGAAGCAACATTTTTTTTAATAGCAGTTATTATTTACTATTTATGGTAAGCAGCTTTTTAAGGACTGAAATACAGATTGTATTTCAGGTTGTCCCTAATTAAAACAAATGTAGGAAAAGACAGTCCATAAGCATACAGATTTTAAAAATAAAAATATCAACAACATATCAGGTGTGACAGAGAAAAAGAAATAACTCTGTAGTTAGTGCTTTAGCTTGTGAAAAATGTACAAATAAATGCCAGGAGGAAGAAATTGGGTAGCACAATAAAGAAGATGAAAGGTTCTGAGGGGAAAATCAAGTAATTGGAGCATGAAAACACAATACTGGTAATTAATACAAGTAGGCACAGGTGAAAAAAAGCTTACAGGGGAAAAGAATACATAAGTCACTCAAGCTGTGCAGAGTCAGAGTGCAAATGAAAATTCAGTAGCTAACACAAGGAAAGGAAAAATCAAACTGCGGCTGGAGGAACTTGAGATGTGCATTGACAGCACAACTGCGAGTAGGCAGATCTAAAAGACAGATATATCCTCCTTTTCTGTGAGGTCATGCAAGGACACTGCCAAAGAAAATGGAAAAAAACAAGATCTTTAAGAAAAAATAGAAAGGAACACAAAGCCACTGAGCACTCATCTTATTGATTATAAATTTCTAGAAACCTTAGAGCCCATTAAAAATCTTAGACAAAAAAAAAATCTAAATCCTATTAAAGATCTATTAAAGATAAAGTTGGACTGTTCTGAAAACAACCAGATGACATCTTAATAAAAAGCTCTGAATTTTCTTTTTTTTTTATTTTTGCTCTCTCTCTTTTTTCTTTTTCCCTCTTGCTGGCAGAAGACTCCTTATCAAAACAACAAATGAAGTAATTTTGCCTTTCCTGCTTTTGTAAAATTGGTTGGGTGAGAAGGCAGAACAGCATTATTCACAGGAGATAGTATTTCTGCAATAATGCAGGAAAATCAGTTTTTTTTCATGAATCTAACTCAGCCAAGGGAAATGTCAAAGTTTACCTGTGATTTTGGCAGGCATTTCTGAGTAGTGACTGCCTGGAATTGTTCTGTATTTTCTCCTTTTGAAAAGGTCTCCCTCTTCAGCATTTAACCAAACAAGGAGAGGAATGAAAATTATTTATGGAACTCCAAGTGGCTTCTATTTATAATATTTTTTAAAAATCATTTCTACATCTTAAATATCTGCTATCTGCCTTAGACTCTCTCTATCTCTTTCAGTCTATTAAGAAGCACCTTATTTACAATAAGGTAAGCTCAAGAATCAGTTGGTTTTAAAGAAAATGTTCAACATATATTGATACTTATTAATGTAGGCTGTCCATATTTAAATACTCCTACATCAAATGAATCAGTGTGGCTACAGGAAAATGTCTTAAAGCATTTATTCATTCTGTGCAGTGAGGCACATGAGGAAATGGAATTTTAATGACAAACTGCTTTAAATAGTAAATAGAGGGAATCCAATCTGTCATTAAAGTAGACGTTCATGTTGAAGAAATACTGTAGAAATGCACAGGAAAGCTGCTGCATTATTCCCATCTGACACACAGATTCGCTGACATACAGTTGACCTAATATGACATTTGGCAGAAAAGCAGCAAACCATTTAAAGAATCATTTAAGTCCCTTCAAGGAATTTATGTAGAAGAAAATAAATAGAATAAAGAATGTTCATAAGCTGAATTGTTTCATGCGGTTGGGAATATTGTGTGTATTTCATTTCAGTCTCCTGTTCTTGACACTGTGTTAATCAGATAGACATTGAAAACAAAATAGTGCCTTGACAGAATAGTTAAAATGCAATATTGTAGCCATTTTTAAGACTTATTTTCAGGAGAAATGCAAAATAGTCATCTACTTGCCACCTGTGCAGTGCACCTACTCTGACATTCTGGTGTGTGTAACAGTTTAACTTCTAATTACATGGGGCATGCTCAGTTTGGCTGAGAGCACAGCATAACGAAGTGAGGTGGCATCACAGGCAATTTAAGTTCTATGAGTTAATTAAAGCCCTGAGCTCCACGTGCATGTCAGGCAAGGAGCATAACCGCAAAATTTGTGAGAGCTGTGCTGAATCTCTGCTGTAAGCTGGGAGACAACAGAAAAAGAATTTGCAGATAGAAAAACACAGCAGACACATCATGTCCCTGTATACTTTTACAGGAACGTTTGGAAAGTGAATCGGGGTGCATTAGACCTGAGAGGGATGCTGTGAGATTTGGTTTATGTCATGATATGGCCATGATATAAACCAGCTGTGAGGAAATCTGTTTGAAAGAAGTATTTAAGATTGGAAAAGCTGACAGGTGTGGATGCAGCACATGGAGACTACAGTATACATTAGAGTTTGTAGCAGAGTATTCTAGCTTAGTTTTATAATTTTCAAATATATAATTTTCATTTCTGGTCAGCAAATTTTCTTTTTGTAAACCCTGGAATTTCTTTTTATAGTTTCTTAAGATACATCATTCCTCTGTATTAAAGTATACATTTTATTTATATTGATATGTTAAATTAGTGACCCAGCTCTGACTAATCACCATTTGTTGAATAATTTTTTCCTTACAAACCTCTCCATTAAATTTCCTGGATAATTGGAAAGCATAATAAAAGTTTTACGAAACTGTTGCCCTACTACTAATTCAGCATCTTGCCATTTTCAAATCCTCTAAAGCTAGGGAACACTACTTCCAGAGCTTTAGAGCAGTCTCTATAATGTTCTATTTATAGTCTTACATGGCCTTTATCGCTTTGGCATCTGACATGTACCAGGCCCCTATTACATGATACAGCTACCTTACTTCAGTTGCAATGCTCTTACCTAATTTTTCTTCTTGGAAGAAATGGAAGAATGTTATTTTGGGGTTATTTAAAGCTGCATGGTTTTTGTGTTTATTTTTAGCAAGAGAGGTGCCTCTTGCACAGAGAAAATGATGCTTTGAAGATATTCTTCATTCCATCAAGCGCTTATTGTATAACTTCAGACCATTACAAAACCCAGGGCCTAAATAAATGTCAGTTTCACAGACTGGGTCTACATTTTGCTGTGTTCTGGAACAAATGCACCAGCAAAGACTGAACCATTGGTAGCTATTGAGAAACATTAGCTGCACATTGACAGAAGTTATGGAAATCTTGGGGAAAATAAATTACTGATTGTGTCTTGCAGAGGTCAGAAGTATGAAGTGGGAGTAGCAGTCACAATGACATCATCGCTATATGAAAATTAAGGGGGAAATCTTAATAAATATGCAGTAAGAAGAGAGTGAAACATGATGTTTTCATTATATATTAGCAAAAACAATGTGAGAAAATCTGCATAAGGAAGACTAGCAAATTTCCAAGTTTAAAAAGTATTCATAAAGTACTACTTCAGATTTGCATGCATCACATATTTGTTTTACTCAGAATTTGTATGGTTTTCTATCTGTGAAAGTTTGGGTTGGCTCTCTGCCAAAAGCCAAACTTCACAAGAAAGATTCCCCCCTCCCTCTCCCAAAACGGCAAAAAAGCTGCAAGAGAAAATTGAATATATATATATAAATTTATATACCAGGTACAACGAGAAAGGGACCCCCAATAAGGGACAAGGGGAAGGGAAAGGGGAGAGGGAGACAAAAAGGGAAAGGAGACAAACAAATATATAAAATCTAAACTAGAAATTAACTCAGTAAGTAACAAACACAATAGTAAACTCACTAACTTTCCTTAGGAAAAGCAGATTCTTAACCTTCGCTGCTGGCCCAGGCAAACAGCCCTCGGAGCAGGCCTCGCCTAACACAGATAAGCCAGGCCTAAACAGCCTGTCACCCAGCTAACCCGAGAAGGAAAAGAGCAAAAGAGAGAAAGAACACCTCTCCCTTCACCTTATATACACCTGATTACGTAAAGGGATGGAATACGTCCTAGGTTTTAACCCTGATTACCAAGGAAAGCCTATAAAGAACAACCCATCACACTATCTCACAAATTTGACTGAGAGTACTTTACTTCTATTTATGAAGATTTTATACACAGCATCCCAAGGTCTAGCACTGTGTGACATTTTCCAGATAGATCTCCCTCTGATCAATGCTTCTGAGGAATCTAGAATGCAATAGTTCTGTCTCAGTGTCTCTCTGGCAGACAAAAACTGCAAAACTGAATGGGAACATGAGCTCCCATTTATTATATATTTCTAAATAAGTGTAAACATAGAAGACTTACAGAAAATAATTATCAATAAGGAAAATTTCCATAAAGAATTTTTTTTTCTCATTCACTTTGCGTTTAGGCAGCCAGTCCCACAAACCAATTTCACCATCAAATAACAGACACAGTCGTCAAGAAGCTAAAGAACAGAATTTGTAAGTATAAATGAGCTAATGTAGAATGAGTAAGAAAAGATGGCAATAAGTTCTAAGAACTCAGTGCTTCTTTGTCACATTGAAAAAGCATTGTAAAAACTCCCTGCCACTGCTTAATCTAGTATTAGTATTGAAAAGCAAGGGTTGGAAGACATTTTGAACACTGTCCCTGTCCCATATAGGCATTGTGTCAGTGCCATGTATAATCATTGTCATAAAACATAAAAGCAAGTCACAGATACTGCTCAACACCCCTTCCCAAAAGCCAAGGTTGCCCTCTCTTCTGTACCACCTGTTGAAGTCAAGTCAACATAAGGAAACACATCTGTGAAGAGTGATGGCTCACCCCGTTGTCAGAATCAATCTGCTCAGAATAGGAGTTACTGCCCCAGGCTGCTTTCGCCCATTTGTTCAAGAAGGAGTTTTAAAAACTGCAATGATGCCCCTCTAAGTATTATTAAAGTCACAAATGTTATATTCTCCCCTTGTTTCACCCACTGCCCAAAGTAAAAACAATGGCATTTCCTCACTGGTACACATCACTGTTTGCTGTCAAGAGCGTTCTCTCATGCACACCCACATTTACATTTCATCACACATTGAGCACAAAGGTTTAATTGTACAGAAGTCAAGCACCATGTAGATTCTTTCATTTCTTTCTCATAGGGCCAGCACAAACCACGAGCTTTTATGTAAAACCCTGCAACACACTTGTAAGCAAAAATACTGTTCTCCACTTGTAAACAGTCACAGCTCTTGCTAGTCACTTGCTCTGAGCTTGCCATTGCCAGAGTCTCAGATCTCCTTGATACAGGTGACCTTGAGAAAACACCTCCACTGAAACTGTATTTATGCTTTTACAGTCCAGAGAAAAGCTACCAATAAAATGATGCTCCACAATCCATAAGGCCAAGAAGTGGATAGAAGCACTGTTGCACTTTTCCTTCCTATCCTCTCCAAGCAGGGCAGTAAAGGCAGCTACAACACGGAGAAAAGTAGCTAAAAGAACAAAAGGCAATACCAGATATTCACAGCCACAGCCTGCATTGTTGGTCCCAGGAAGGCTTTCAGACAGATATATTCCAGGACCCCGGTGCAAATGGCTCCAAGGGTACTGCTGTCAGAGCCTCCTATCTGCTTTTCTACCCAGGGTCTTTCAGACACAGAGAACAGTTAGCCTATTTCTTTTCCTATAATTTCTTTGCAATTTGTAGCTATAGTCCTAAGCTATAGGTAGATGTACATAGAGCATATGTTATTTCACAGCAAGTACTATAATCACTCCTCCCTTCTGTTCCCTGGTGAATTCTGGCTCTGTAGAAAACAAATTATCTTTGAACTCCTCTGGAGACTGGAGGGAACGCCTGCGCTTGGTACAAAAGGTGCTTTCCCACCATAGCAAAGACACAAATAAATAACTGCAGCTTGGTTCCCCTCCCCCACACACCAGCTAAGAAAAAAAGATCTGCTTTTCTTCAGCGTAAAAAGCAAGACCGTAAATAACCTACTGAAAGGGATGTCTCTTCGTTTAATATTGAAAAATGGTTTATAGATATATATCATATCTATAGTTTCATTATCTTTCTCCCATCTTCTTTTTTATTCCTCTTAAACAAACTCTGAGCTCACTGCAGAAGCTGTTCTTCTTATTAAAAAGAGTTTAAAAAAGTCATAAAATGACAAGTCCAGTTTTATAAGGAATCCTGTCAGTCCTAATCCAGCAGGAGGTGATGAAAGAATTTGGGCCACTTCTGTTCTTTTTAGTTTCTATTAAAAAAAAAAATAAAAATCAAAGCACCTGAGTCTGAAGGCTTAATAGGGCACAAAGCCAGAGTTTACACAACCTTCCTAGAGATTTTCTGCCCATATTTTCTCTTAAGCAGTTGAGTTACATAGTAGTAATGTAAACTTCCTACTGTCTTTCTATGAGAAACTGCCAAGAGGAAAAGCCTTTCTGGCACAGAGATACTGAAACCACATTTGTTCAGCCCAAGATAGGTAGATTCATCTTACTTTTTGTGCTGCAAGAAAATAATTTTGCCAGATGGCATACAAATACATAGGAAGAAGTCCCACCGCAAAAAATTCTAATTCCTATTTTGTAACTAAAAGCCCAAAAGGTCTGTGTTTTTTTTATATTTTTCATATGTTTCATCTTCTTTTCCTTTATCACTTCTAACACATGGGATGAGGCATAGGACCAAGATCTCGCTACTCCTCCAAGGGGAGGATTCTGTTGTGAGAGGGGAAAAAAAATGTCTAATGAAAAAGGCTTTGGTCCTTGCTCACATTTTAATGCTTCACAGGACTCCACAGTTTGCATGCCGTCAGCTTTGAATTCTTCCTACCTTCTTTTCTGGCAGTCTCCTGGAGTTCAGGGAATGACTGAGAGTTTTTAACTTGATGGGATGGAAAGGTCTGATAGGAGTAGAGCTCTTGGTTCCTCCAGAACCAGACACTAAGCCTTTCTTTCTTCTCAAGCCTCCCTTCTGCATAGCTTTTATCAATGTGTTTCTAAATTCATTTTAAAATAGTGTTTGGTATTCAGCACTCAGACTGCAGGTCTGCAAGCATGAAAACTACTTTCCTGTGCCTGTCCCCAGGGCTGAGACCCCCCAGCCCCAGGGGAATACAAGCAGTCCTGCTGGAACAATTTTTATGCCATTTTTATCCCACAAGCTGTCAGAAACATAGTTTGACAGGTCTTGCAAGGAATTATGAACATAAATGTGCTGAAGATGATTCACAAGATTCCTCTCTAGCCCTCCTGTGCTTTAGGGAGAACGTGTTGCCATTTTCACAGCAAATTCTGCAAATTGCACTTGCCCCAGCATCTCCCACAGGGGCTCTGGCACGATTTTTCTCCCACACTGTCTTCCACCAAGACGGCAGCTCCAGGCAGAGCTCTAATGTGTTTCATGTGCTATGCAATGTTCATTTCTCAGACCACCTCTTAGTTTTGTGTATGACACCACTTTGTTTTCATCACCAACTCTATTTGGTTTCTTTATATGTCTAACAGAATTCAACATATTTCTGGTTCTGTTCCTCCTTGAGTAAAAAAGATTGCCTTTTGGGTTTGGGTAGCCCTAGGCCATCCAATATTTTTATAGTAAGTGGAAGTTCGAATTTTCTGAGGAAATAAACATAAAATTCCTTTTTATCTGTATAATCCTTCACAGCTCCAAAAATATACTTTGGTTCATAAATGTTAAAAATAATTTAATGGCAGAAACTAATGACAGAACATTTTCAGGTAGTCTAGTTTCAGTGTTCCACCCCTTTTCGCCAACTTTGTATATGTACTCCTCTCCTTTTTTAATGACAATTTTGCAGTTTGTTAAATATTTATGTGCATCTCAAGTTTGTTACAGACATTAGTACTACACAGTGTAGGAGTTTCTTCACAGAAGAATAGAAAATAATATCCTAGCAAATGTTATAATATTGTTATAGAGTTGTACAAACAAGTTATTGAGCAGTTTAAATGCTGCATCTGTTAAAATTTCACAAGCTTGTTATCAGTGGACCCCTAATGTATCATCACAGTATTTTACCTGTTTGTTGCCTGCATTTTTTTAATGCAGTTTGACTGCTCCTACTTTTTCTATTCCAATAACTTTCTTAAATATAGATGTCATGTAATAGAAAACCTGTGGATCACTACTGATGACAGATCCTTAGTTGAAACACACTGTCCCAGTTCAAGGGCATAAAAAGACTAAGTGCCCCAGTTTGCATGGCTTTGCAGTGCAATCTGTTACTCTCTTTTCTGAGTACAGAAGTGCTTTGTGACCTTTTATACTGTCTGAATTTTATGAAAAGCTTGAAGCAGTTGCCTCTGCAATGTGTGACAAGTTTAGTTATTTTGTCTCCAACAATCACTGTTATATCTGTCTGAAATTTGCTTGGTTGCATTTAATCAGCAAGATGGATTGATTAAAAAAAATCTATTCGATGTGGTGTGGGAAATCAGTCAGACTGAATCCACAAAGATGGCCTGTAGGTAATGCACCTAAATAATACCTGAAAAACCACGATCATGCATCATCTATTTAACCTGGCACTCCAGCTCTAAGCAGGAGTCATCTAAAGCTAAATATTCAGCATCTGCTGCAGGACCGAGGAGAACATGGAGCTCTGGTAGTTTTTGCTGTTTAGTCTCATCCCTCATTTGTTGTTTCTGAAACTACAAGGTCAAGCTCATAAAATCTAATGTAGTGTATTGCCAGACCTCTTTGTTAGAACTATGAAGTTGTCTTTACAACCATAAATGAGAAAAAGCATATTTGCAAACCTCTGCCAAAAGAACTCAGATGAATCTATTTTCTATTGAACTAAATGCAAGTCTAGTAATCCACAAACTAAAATCTCATGTTTCTCTTTCAATGTTTGTTTTGAGACAGGATTGTTTCCTCAAACATGTGTGTTTAATTGGGACATATTAAATTCCTGTGTAGGTAATGCATAGTCACATCTCTGCTAAAGATAATTCATTGCACAGCTTTATAGACATAACAGTTTGGGATTTTAGGGCACATCATGGATTTTTCAGGATCAAGTTTTCAGGGACAGGGATAATGAGATTAAAAATATTTTTATCCTTTTCTACAAAACTTGGAGAACTTAAAGATTTTTAAATATTGCCTTGATCCTGCTCATTTGAAAGCCTAAAAACTTCTTTCTGCAGAATGGAGAGGAAAAACATTTCAGTACTAGTGAAAGTTTTGTATAAGGTAATGGGGTTTGGTCTTATTTCATTGGCTTTGAGGTTTTATTAGGAATGGAAGCAAAATAATTTTTCTTCCTCTGAAATCTGTGGATGAATATGTAAAAAAAAGGTGGATATTTAAGATGGTAGGATAGTTTTCTGATCATTGCAGGCTGTAGCCACAAGAAAGTCTTGTGATCTTTCCTCCTTTCTGAGGCCTTCAGGATTCTATGAAGGGACAATGTTGTGTACACAGGACAGTGCAGCTCTGAGGCTCAGCAAAAGATATTTAATATCGCTGGAAAGGGAGACAACATTTTTTGGTAAAACATTCTTAAAATAATAAGTGTCTCAGAATACGTGTTTCTTTAGCTTAGGAAGGATCAGTTTATAGCTGAGATCCTAGTTTTAGGAGAGGGGGCATTTACTCTGTTCTCCACTCAGTTTGCTGACAGTAAGAGAAGAGTTCTCCAATGCACAGACCAAAACCTGCACATTTACAGAGTTAATCAATTTGCTTTCCCCATGGAATAATTTCATCATAAGATTTATTCTCTCTTTTGTTACTATATGATAAAGTCCAGTATATCATTCATCTTCACATCAGAAAAAGAAGTCGAATATACTCAGCTATGAAAGCAGGAGATGAAGGTTTCCAGTTTATATTGTCATAACTGGGCATCATTCCCAGTTTATAAGTTAGAGATATGGGCTACAGACTGTAGTTGTTGTAAATACTCATTTACATTTGGGAAAACACTAAATATCCATTGTAATATGCATGAAATAAATGTTTCCCTCATGTTCTTTTCAACTGTTCTCTGGATCCCAAAAGCAGCCGTTTGTCTTGAGGGTTGGCCATCCAAAATTCTGTGTGCATACCTTGACTAAAAATTTTTATTTCATCCCTTAATGACTTAAAATATATAATTTTTAGATGCTTTGTGAGCATAAATGTCGAAGGTAAGGGCAAAGCTCTTTCCTACTCTACCATCTCGAACCAGTATCAATAGTTCTCATGGCTTAATCACAAACAGAGTCTTCCATACAACTTACAGAACTTGAGAATATTTCTTTCAGCATTCACTTCATTAGAAAATAAAGAAATTTGAGTAAGTTGAAGTCCTTATATTTTAAGCATTAAGTTTTTGGGGTTTTTTAAAAAGCAGCCCAGAGTAAGTATTTTTTTATATATCAATATATATATTGTATATATAGATCTCACAAACTGTAGATTCTTTTCTTAATTTTGAAAGATGCTAACCATCTTTCAATTCTTAATACTGACAGTTCTTTGTGAATAAGGTAAAGAGTATCTAGCTACAGGGCTGAATATGCCCTGGAAAAGCGATTGTCAAATACATACTAAATAAGACCCTGCCCTCAAAGAATCTAGAACAAACAGCTGAAAAGGAAGAGAAATAAAAATAAGAAGATGGTTTGGACTAGAACAGATGTGTAGTTCTTAGATAGCAAAACCCACACATTTTCTAGTTATCCTCAGGGTAGTCCAGAAATCACTTTTATCTAGGTGCTCAAAAGGATGTGATAAAGCAGATAACAACACAGGGACAACCTTAACTTGTATCATTCCCATAGCCCTTCAAAAATCTATTTCTCAGAGTGACAAGAGATGTGAGTTTGGGGCTGCAAAGCAATACCACCTATTTGTTATGCAATTTCTGGATGTGGCAGCATGTGTGAGAAGTCTTCATTTTCCTGCTCTCCCTGATTAAAGTTAATTCATGCAGCCTGGATGTCTTTACAGAGTTATCAAACAGTCTATTTGTATGGACCTGCTAAAAGCCAACATGAAATTGTCAGGAACAAACCATGTCAAAACAGCCTAATTTCTTTCTATGACAGGGTAAGAGGCCTCATGAATAGGAGAAGAGCAGAGGATGTCACATATCATGGCTTTAATAAAGCTTTTGACACTGTCTGACATGACATTTGCATAAGAGAACAAAAGCACTGAAGTGTGGGTGAGACAGCTCTAAGGTCAGCATGCAGTTGGCTTGAAAATGCTACTTGACAAGGAGATATCATTTGTTTATTGACAAACTGGAAGAACGTACCAGTAGGAATATGACATGGGTCTGCCCTAGATCCAGTACTACATAGTATTTTACTTCATAAGCTCCATGATATTGAAGTTTTGAGTTTGGAGGGAGGGCTGCCACTTTGGAAGGCACAATTTCATTTCAAAATCATCTTATTAAGCTGAAAAATGTAGAAGAAAAATATGATGTAATTCAAGGCAAGTGACTGAAATAACAGAGGAATGATTATTCACATGAATGTATACTGGGGTATAACTAATCAGGCATATGAGTATCCAGGAAAAAAAGAAGAAAAAGTGAGAAGAGATCCTGAAAATATTACAGTGTGAAAGTCAAATAAAGAGGAGATGCGATGAAAGGCTGCCCAACCTACCTGGACACAATCCTGCTCTAGGTGAATCTGTTTTAGCAGGTGGACTGCACTAGATGATCTCCAGAGGTCCTTTCCAACTCCAGCTGTTCTGTGACTCTGAGATCCAAATATGTCAATTGTTTCTAGAAAGTGGGGAAATTATGAAATATTCTCCATACCCATTGGGATAGAATGGAAGTGCCCTTGTCTTTCAGTGTGTCAAACATGTCAGGGTGTAGCACACCAGGACAGAGGAAAGAAGCAGGACTGTCTGAGCTCCTTCCAGTCCCTTTTCCTTTGCTTTCTCTGAGATGCAGACATACTCGTTAGCATTCCTGTAAGAAATTTACCATTCAGTGAGCAATTTTATCGCTGCCATTGCAACCTGCTCTACAATATCCCATTTTCACACTTTAACTTCCTGCACTTAGTAAGGACCATGACTACCTTGCTGGAAGAGCAATGAGAAATAGCAAATGTGTGTATTGAGATCGATACAGATTTTTGTGGAGACAGCCCATTATAGCTTAAACACCCTAGACTGTGATGGTACTGGACAGTATGAAAGAAGTAACCTCATAGTATGATTTGTATTGCATAGTTACCGATGTATAAAACTGAACCTCAAACATTTCCTCTCATGGAAAACAGGATTAGTCCTCAGAAATCCCACATACATCTCTCAAAAGGGTAAGACAACTGAGTAGGTTTAGTCAATTACAAATAGGCTTTTTTGTTCTGTTATTACTATTTCACCTTAACAAATACGAGTCAAGGTTTAAAATCCATCCTAGACTAGATACACCAATTTTTTAAAGGCACAGTGTTTTTCAACAGAAAACTTCTCATTTAAACATAACTATCAAAAAATTTAGGGAATATCCCACTTAATGACAATTTCATAGCAGATCAATGTACAAACACAAAAATCTGAATTTTTGGGTTTAAACTGTGTTTGTAAGATATTTCAACCTCAAACAGTTCACTTCAAAAGCATTTTAAGAGTAAAACAAAGCATTACTTATCAACTCTGTAGTCCAACTAGACCTTCTGAACCATGCTACCTTGACTACTTTCTGCTTCAAAGTAACTTTTCTGCTTTCAAACTCAAGAGGTAAACATCTTCTATATTTTAATGAATATTTTATTCAACCAAAAATAATGAGATAATAAGAATCACTCTAAGAATATATGAACCTTTCTGCAAAATAATAAAAGCCAATGTCCTGACTCACTAACATTTCAATTCTAAACGCTTTCATGTGGCTCACATTGCCCTAATATGAGAGTGTCTCACAGTCATTAAAATATTTATCCCCACAGATAACAGCATCCTTTAGAGGAATGTAGCTACTCTCATTTCTCAGGTGAACAGCTAGGGATCTAAATGCATACATTTGTCACTGAAGCACCAAACTCTTGGTTACCCAGCTGTCTTGAGGAATCTCCAACCGTGATCTAGGCAAGCTCTTTCCCTGCACAAGGGGTGGGAAAACTTACTTGTACTGTCACTGCATCACAACAAACTAGAATACAAGAGAGAGAGGGTTTGACATAAATTTATATCAAACCCATTGGTGTTTTAGTTTAAAAAAACCCCACATATCCCTCACAGTGAGAAATCATGGGCATCTTAGTGTGCAGCTCATAAAGCATATGGTTTCCTAGAATGAGGAAAAGGGAGTTACCTAATGTCATCCATCCAAAACTTAGGTTCTTGGGCTAATCTTTTTTAGTTGGAAGTTGAAACTGGAACTGTCAGAGATTAATTTTTCCCCTCTACAAATAAGTCACAGAACACTCTCTCTCTTCTGTTCCCTTCAGTTTTCACAATGAGCACATTATTTCCACACCAGCTGGGTCTGTGTAAACACTTTAAATCTCTCTTCCTCATGACCCACATGACTCTTACTACCTTCAGACCAAGTGCTGACAAAGAGTAACTTCCTCAGTTTGCTACTGAAACGGTTCAGGTTTCTGTAAATACTAAATTCATGACTATGGAGACTAAAATCAAGTCTATTTACATCCTCAGCTGAGGGCTGTAACCATCCAACTGCAGAAGCAGTCTTCTGCTCACCATCTGGCTCAAAGATTATTTCAATATTCAGCAGCGTATATTAGCTTTGAGAGCAGAGGAAAGGTGTGTGCCTTTCGAATCTAGTAATATAACTTCCAGGGACTCAGAAAATCCAGGTGGCTCTGTAGTTAGCAGGAAAATTTTGAAGACCAATATTTTGGATTTAAGCAACAATCATTTGCATCAAAAACTATTTTCTGAACATAGTCTGAAATGTGTTGTTTAAGGTCACAGTATACTGAATTTGTTGTGAAAAAAAGAACTGGTCCTGAGTTGTCTTAGTCCCAAGAAAGCATCTCCATTGTTTTGCTTTCATTGTTTCCTGAGTGCCACCTTCTCTTATGACACATTATCTTTTCCTCCCCGCACAAATATATATAATTTTGAAGCATTCATAAGACAAAACAAAAGACAGCAATAAAAAGAGATTAAAAAGCAACTTTAGGCAGAAACCTTTCACTACAAATGCTGTTGCTGTTATGCCTTAGAATGAAAGGAATTATTACAGTCTCACCTAGCCAATCCAGTTTTTCATCTCCATTCAACCAATTTCCTTTTCTCCTTTACTCTGCAATTAAAAGCATTATTATCACTTGCAACTTACAAAGCATATTAGAAAGCTTTTTGAATCATCTGTGACAAGAATTACATCAAAAAGTTGTAACGACTGTTGCAAGAATATTCAGTACACAAAAGCTCACTTAAGATTGTGAAAAGCAAGCATAAAACCAAGAAAACTATTCGCAATCTAGTAGAAAATCTCAAGATGTTTCTAAATACAAGTTGAATTTCAGTGGCCTTGCACTCTGTGTTGACCATTTGAAGAAGTAGTTCCTTTCTTATCATAAGAACAAGCAATTAGAAAGTTCGTCCTTTTTTCTGTCTTATTTACACAATTCTGCGTAAATTACTTTTTTCATTTTGCTATTGAAAACATTTCTATGGCCATATCTTTGCACTGTTGCAGAAGTTTGCACATGATTTCAAGAGAGTAATTTGGGGGTTTTCTAATCTTTTGTGTCTATTGTTTCACACTGAAGTTGTATACCTGTCAACAGGGAAGCAAAATCCACAACACATCACTTCAGGATATGAACTTTTTCAGAAAAGAGTGACTGTCTGCCTACAGATGCATAAGAAGAGACAAAGTTCTTTCTGTCTCTATCAGGAACAAAAAAAAACTTGGTTGATGGAAGATATAAATAATGACTGCTCAAATGGGATTTGATTTTGTGCTGGTACCCGATAGCCACAGGTTTTGACAAAAGCTTAGTGGCCCCATCTGCATCGTGGTAGATGAGGAGACTCACCCCAGTCAAAGCAGAGAAATGCTATATAATCATTACTTCATGTCTTTCAATTTAAGGCAAATATATTTTAGAGTGTTATGGTCTGAAAAAATAAACACTCATTTGGCTTTAGACTCCAAAGACAACACTTGGCTTAACTCCCACTGCAGTTTGTATTTTGGGCAGCTTCTCTTACAGTTTCATAAACCTCTGTTACATAAAGGATTTTAATTGTTTTTACATTTGGGCTGCTTGAATGGCTGTTATTTAGCACACCAGTATCAAAGAGAATTTTATTTAGTCCCAACCAAAAAACCAACATAACACCAGCACAGTGTGTAGGCTATATTTACAGATCAGGATTAGATTAGCAAAGCACAGCATGCTTTTCAAGAAACATAGCTGCCACGTGCAAAGATAATAAATTAGGTAACTTCCATCTTGTGCTCAACCTACTCCCGTGGAGAGGGAGAGTTCAGCTCTCTGCAGGTCTGTTCTCCAAAAGGGATTGAAAGCCTTTAAAGCAATCATGTAATTGTAAAGTGATTGTCTTTAAGAAATTGATGTATAAAAAGATATATGGATTAAGCTGTGCAGATATGAAGGTCCATGGTACGTAAACAGAATGGCATGTGGGTAGATGCCCCTTCCATTTTAAGCACAATATGCTGAACTTGCATTTAAGAAGCTTCAGTTCATTTTCTATGTTACTGGAAAAAAGACTATTTGACCTGCAGGGCAACATACGAGGCTGGGAATGTCCATCTGACTGACTGCCCTCACTGTGTTGCCTTGTCCTGACAGGAGGGTTCTGACTCAAACACGTGCATTTGATTCATCCAATACTGTATCTGTAGTGAGGGTCTGAGCACAACAGACTGTAAATGGACACTATCTGTTCATTCATGTACTTTCTTTGTGAATAAGGAAATAAAATAGGTAGGTCTCAAAACAGGCCACTTGCTTTTCAAAAGAAAGATAAGTGAGTTCCTAAGGAACAAGCTCCATATAAGGTATTAAACTTTCAGCCTGGGAGTTAAAAGTGCAGACAGTTTCCAAAGGAGAGAGACAGCAGCAGCTCACACCTAAGCAGGCATTGTGAGAACGTGAATTTGATGGTGGGGTCTGCAGGTGTATTTGTGATGCCACCATGCAATGTTATGCTGAGGTTAACAGAAGCAGAAAGTGGGAGGGATGAAGGAAAACTCACTGCTGTTGAGATAGGCACCATGAACTCTAATGGCTTAGCTGCTCCAAGCCGTGTTACGTGCAAACTGTGTTGGAGAAACATACCCTGAGATATCCCTTTTGGTCCGTGTGTTAGTTTCAAAAAGGTGTGCTTTCCTGGACCCAAACCTTGCCTTGTGTGACCCAAAAACAATAGCAGGTCTTGGAGGGACATCTCCATCATGGCATGCAGCAGTAGGATAGTTGCTCCTATGGGGAAGCTGTCAATCTAAAGCACATTTTCTGCATGTTGCTGCTGAGGAAAAGAGGCAGAAATTAGACAGAGTGTTCCTCCATAAGGGAGGAACACTTATTTAAGGTTACATTTATGCCCCTGTCCACTGGATCTCAACTGTTGCAAACTTGAGGCAGAGATAAATTTTCATTTAACTTTTTTTTTTTATGTTTTCACTCCCCTGGTAGTGTGTGTGCTGCCTCTGAGTACTACATAAAACACAATAAATCCCTTGGTTTTAAAGTATTGGCTGTATGCTTGTCCAGAGTTCTTATATGATATCTGTGATCCACCTAATTTCTAGTGCTCTTCTTTGAAATGGAAAATATTGCTTATTTTTTAACTATTAAAGCCTTATGATTCTTTTAAGAAAATAATCTTTAAACAGCAGTTACAAATTATTACCTTTTAAATATATATCTCTGTATTCACTGTAGCAATATTAAATGGCAGCATTGTGATATTCCTCCAACAATGCATATTGCTGACTTCCTCAGCTGAAATACGATGTGCCTAACAGGCTCTATTTAAGTTTTGATAACTAAAAGAGAAAATAAAGAACAAATAAGCTGCTTCTCTGGGTATCTTGTTTCCTTTAATATTTTGCTAGGAGGCAAACAAAACCGAGCCTTACATACCCAGACCTCTGCCCTATTGTGTCTCTTTAAATTAGATTTGCTGCAATGCAGTATTTTGTTTACTCTCCTAGAAATGAAGGACAGTGCTAAGTTGCTACAGACCCAGAGACTGCAGCATACAATCCAAATGTTTGTGATAGCTCATGGTTTTTTTAAGGCTCCCTGTACTTTGAAAAGAAGATTTAGAAAGGTTTTGTGAAAAAATAGCATGGTAGGAGAAGTAAAATAGAGTTTAAGCTTCACAAGGGATAATAGAGAAATTAGTCATTCTAATTCCTTTGTAAAGGGAAGGGACAGTAAAGGTAGGCGGCAACACCAATGTTAATACGGGGATTACATAAAGAGTAAAAGTTACATATCAGTTATTTGATACTTTGGGGATTTTATACTAATAATAGCTGCCAAGAAGGTGTTTGTGGTGCTTTTTCACTGCTCAGAATTACTTAATTTTTTTTAAATGTTTGGTATATGGATACTGTATGGAAAAAAATTAATGCTTTAGTTACTGACTAGGCACACATTATCACATGCACATGGAGTTTATAATGAACACATACGTGTAAGTAAATATTAAGAAACAGAAGATTTGCATGTTATACCAGGTCCAACAAAGACACTCACATAAGAATACAATTGCTGATAATTGCTTTGTTGATATTTGTGTGCTTTGTCATTGCATCCAGCCATACAGTGGAGATATGATCAGCTGATGTCCTGAAGTCTCTAGCAGACCTAATTTTCAATGAACAAATTACTAATTTTATTTATAGAAAACATATTTTAACATTTACAGGCAAATGTGCAGACATATGTCTCAAAGAGTTAACTACAAAAATAGTCTATAGATGGTCAATAGCCAAACACAGAGAAAAGGAAGATGACAAGGGAGTGCCCAAAGTGAGGGGAAGCTGAGTATGTGCAAGCCCCAAAGCAGAGCAGTAACAGAAGCTCTCTGCTTCCCCCTGTAGGAGACAAAACCAGCTTGAACAGGTCTAATTTGCATCTATTATTTTTATTATTATTCATACATCAGTGCACTCCATGAGACTCTGCTCACTGCTGAGCTCTATTTCACAAATTAGGAGACACGACGTATGTAAATATATTTGCAAAAACAAATGGTGAAGAAACTGTGAGAGGTAATATTTAAAGAAAAGAGATCACCCTTATGTACATTTGTCTCCAGTTGGGTAGGGAGCCTAAAACCAAGCTTTATAGAGGCTTGGTGCCTGTTTCTTTATTGCACAGGTATCAGGTGTTCGGACTTTGCTTCTGGCTTTTAATGGGATGCTATGAATTCAGCAAAGTTTTGAGTGAAATTTCTTTCTTATTTTTTTTTTTTCCTTCCTTGTTGATATCCTTTTTTTACTGTGGTTACACACAAACTGTTTGTTTTTCCTGTGTTATTTGCAAGCTCCTTATGAGTTGTTCTCTTTGGGTTTTTTTCTACCTTCATCTTTCTTTGTTCATTTGCAGTGGAGATATAAATGAAGACTACTGAGAAGATTTTTAGTAGCAGATTTATGCAAGAAAATCACTTACAGGAAAAAAAATAAATTACAGACACTAGTCAAGGATAGCACTTCATCTCATTTCCTTCATCCATGTGAAAAAGTAAACAAAAATATGATGGAAATAAGGAATGGTTTGTCTCAAAACCTCATCTACTGCACATAGATATAAATCTGAGACTAGTTATATACTCACAAGACACTCTGATTCCTTTAGCCTGTCACTGTCACCCACAGTGCAAATCAAAGCCCCCAGGATGAGGAAAATTTTGTATTCTGACCAAAAATTCAGCAAGTGCCACCAGAGAATGATTCAGAGTCCTGGAAGGTGCATGACTAATGTAATGTCTACATGAATATTCCTTGAAATGCAAAAAATAAGCACTTCTATATGAAAGTACAAGTTTATTATGACACTTTCAAAAATTTAATGTCACCATCTGCTTTTGATGGGATTCATCTTGTCAAAGACTTTTATACCTGAGCTAGTTGTCCTTAGCTCCCCTAAATGGAGTGGAAACACTCTGCAAACAAATATTTCATCCCATCTTGAAGGAGAAGTCTGAAATGGAGAACTGCAATGAAATACACCATAAATAGGTGTACTTGTTATTACTGACCACATAGACAGCCTAGATACCAACAAAAGTGTAGGTAATTTACACTACATGAGTCTAAAGTTAGAAGAGATCAATACAGTATCTCAGGTCATAGAAAACAGAGCCTTGAAGTGCTTCTCATTTTTAATAATCTCTTACTATTTAATCATCATTACTTACCAAGAATAAGGTTCCAGGCACAGCTGCAGGATTTCCCATATTTTTTATCTACCTTGTGTTCTCACATGTCTCTTGAGGAGCAGATGCAGTACAGTACTGATGTTCCTTTACATACTATCCAGTGTATGAAGCCATGGAATTGTGTCTGGAATATGATAAAAAGGCAATAAGGTAACTTTCTATTATATTCTGTGAAATACATTAGTTTTACTAAAAATATCCCACCTGCTTCTGCTCTGTCGTCCTGTTCACCGGATCACTTGCCTAGCCTACCCTAGGCAAGACAGCATGCAAATCCTCACTAAAATTGTATCACTTGTGGTTATAAAATCCCTTAATCCTGGGAGCTGAAGTCACTGTTTATGGTGTTTTCCAATGTAAGTCTTAAGAATTGTAATTTTTTCTCTTTAAAAAGCAGAAAACTTTTAAAGATTAATCAAATATGTTTCTTTGTGGAGTTATCCTTTATACCATCTCATTTCTTTTTTTAATTTGAGGGAATCTATATTTATCCATGAATAAGCTGCCAAGTGCTATTTGTACATTTAACAAGCAATAGGCTAATTTTTTTCTTTAAATGTAATTTTTTCCAATTTTTTTTTTCTCAGTTTCTTTCCTCTTTACCTTTTACTGTGAACATAATTGCAGATTTTTTTTTGTACTGCTTATGATGGCAATGCGTTTTTTTATCACTTACCACAGATATTTCAAAATATAACAAATATTTTAAATTAATAAAATATTTTTAAAATAGAGTGATAATTCAAATTTAGTATCTTTTTATCAATAAAGTTTTCCACTTTAGGAAATATTTTTCTCAATATATGAAAAAAGGCATTTAAGGAAAGATTGATGTATATTCAAAACTAGTAAGAAATTTACAAAGTGATTTTAGGATGCATATACAAAAAAAGAAACTTTAACAATTGCTCTTAAATATTATTTTGTTTTTCACTGGGAAAAAAGGGATTCGTTAAAACAAAACTGTTCTTAAGAAAGTGCTGTTTTCTATGAACAGTTGGAATAGTCTAAAAAAACTGAAAACTAAATGTTCAAATTCTCCAAACAGCCTGAATCTATACTTTGAAAATAAAATTAAAAAACGTAAGGTTTTTCTCTGAAACTACTTTTCAACTTAAAATACTGCAAAGTAGTAAAAAATTAGAAAGAAACCAAAACAGCTAAAAATCAAAATGGGATTGTTCAAAACAATCAGAATGAAGTGTTCTGACTGAAAACCTCTGAGAATTTTACCTTTCTTCTCACTTAGTCATAGGAACTTTTTCTAGAACCTTGAAAATCTTACTATTCTTATAAAACCATGAGACAAAAAAAAAATTAATAAAAGAGACCAAACAGTCACAGAAAAAGGCAGATAATGAAAACAATAAACTAATTTAAGAAGGTAACGGCACATTTTCAGGTAAATAATGCTAATAGACAAACAAAAGCCATTTATTTACATGTTGCCACCATGCCATTCTGTGGTTAGGAAAGAAGAAGCAAGAGTTGTATAACTCCATGAATTGTAACTTCTCCAGTTACACTGAGCAAATTTCCACTTGTCTAAAAGTTGGGTGTCCATACTAAATTCTATCTTTGAGGACAGAATCTCCCGTAAATCAAGGCCTATTCCAGCTTGCATTAGGCTGAATTGCTTCCTTAGGAAATCTACTTTTTTTCTTTGGCTGTTCAGAAAATCTTGTCAATCAGGTTTGTACAACTAGATTCTTAACTTTTATAATGAGAAAATAATGTCTCCTTCATCTAAGTGGACCTTCAGCTGTCCTTACCTTGAAGTGCTTCTGGATTTTACCCTCTAGCATCGACAGGGATACAAAACTGCTGGTGACAGTATCCTGACAATCACTAAAGGAGTTCTGTTTTCTAAGGTGGATATTGATGCTTTGCTGGATTATTGAAGTTTTTCTGTGCAAAATCAGTGCTTTGGTTTGGGATCAGGCAGGGTCAAGACTCATCTAGGCATGGCAGGGAAAGAACCAGATATTTGATGCTATAATGAAAGTAACATCACAACAGACTGATAAATTCAATCATCCTCGAAGGAGATTTAGGTTAATGGAGGTTACAGAAGTGGGGAGGCAGTTCAGCAAAACTTATCATTTACAGTTTGTCTTCAGCCATGATTTCTTGCTCTTGTTATTACAGAAAACAGGTGATCTCAGCTGTGACAACTACATAGTTCAAATAGCTAAGGTATCTGTGAAAATTCACTGATCCTTCCAGTACAAACCTCTGCCTAAAAGTCCAGACAGTTTTGACAAGGCAACTCTTTCCCTCCATCAAAGCCATGACTTTGACTACTACACCACAAATTATTTCATAATGAACAGTGAAAAAACATTTAGTGCTATTTGAACAGAGAAGTCTGTCTACTTCCAGTCTATTCATACAAACCAGAAGCTATCAAGTGTTCTTTCAACATTTGTCCTATTTGTTCTTCTTCTACCCATTTTGAAATGATATACTGTGGTTCACCATATGATGAGGAGGGGTGTTGACATCATGTTATATGGCAGAGCATCCATTTATATTGTAGCCATCAAGTCTCTAAGCCAAGGAATGTATGTTTTAGAGTCACAGAGTCATAGAATCATTAAGGTCTAACCTTTGCATACCATTATGCCCACTAAACCATATCACAAAATGCCACAGCTGCTCGTTTCCTGAGCACTTCCAGGAATGGTGACTCCACCACTTCTCATAGAACTTTTTCAGAACTGGATTCCAGAATGGAAGTTCTTGACTCTTGAGAAGCAATGCAGTTCCTGTTCCTCTTCAGGAGTCTGCTTTCTGTGCTGGACTGCTGTAATTGTAATGTGGGAATCCTGAGGGACATGGAGATGACGTGGGACATGTACCTATGAATAGGATGGTTGTCCTGGAATTTGCAACAAAAGAAATTATTTTCCCATTAACTATTGCAGGACCACAGTTGTGATGCAGTACACAGACCCCTAAGCAGCACTCTTTCACCACTTTTCATATTTTCATTGTATTTATTTATAATAGCAAAGGCACTGTAAAAATTAGGAGGGTGTTGAGACATGCAAGGAGCCTCAAAATTTCCTTTTGTTTACAGGTACAACTAACCAAATTCCCTATCCTGCTTTGTTGTGCTGGCCACAGATATTGAATAGGGAAAGCAAGACAGGGGCTTCAAACAAGTACTTAATTGAACATGAAATAGTTAGTGAGCAATAGAGAGTCATAGTCCTCTGGTAGAGCTGAGTGCTAATGTGTCTTCCCTTGTGGGAAACACTATCTGCTGTATTCTGAAAACTTCAACTTTTGCTGCATCCATAAACCAGCTACCCAATTAATTTCCCTCTCATGGGGCTCTGCTATGAGGGAGACCTCATCTGAGATCCCTAAGTTCTATTTAGCTGCCATCTGTATCTTCAGTAAAGAGCCACATGAGAACTCTCTTTCAAGACAAAACGTATATAAGATATTTCTGTGAAATCCTCAGTGAAAGGACTAAATAGTCCTTTCTGCCTAGGTAAGTCTTTCTCTCTCTTTATTTCAGATTCACCACTATTTCCATGCTTGCAAAAAAATTGTCAGCTTCTCAAAATGTTTCTTGAAGGATTTCTAGGTAGAAAGAAAATTCTCAGAATCTGTCCTTCCTTCTGTTTATCCATAGACAGTTGCAGGGACTCCCTTGCTTTTGATAGCTTGAGGCCAGGAGATTTACAACCACACTGGCTGGAGTGTCTGCACTGTAATTCCTACATTGTACCAGAATATTATTTTTTTTTTTACTCTTTGAAGAGTGCTTACAGAAAATCACTGGAAAGTGCTTAAGGAGCAGATTAGCATTTATCTGGCAAGCTTCTACTGAAAATGACATTTATAATAGCAGCTTTAACCCCTTGGTACTTTTAAACAGAAGTGACATTTAGCTACAAATCTTCTCTGCAACAGCCTGCATAAGCAACATAACAGGGCTTGGAGAACTTCCACCTGGACTTTATCCCTGTCTCATTCTAACGGGGACACAAGTACTATGTAGGATCTGAGGATGGAAAGATTGGGATGTATCCAGAGACCTTGAAAATACACTGTCAGAAGCCAGGAAGAGTGAAATAGCCAGAAGGTTTTGGATACTTTCCTGATTGACTGTAAAAAAAGATTTCATTTGAAACTTCATAGAGAATGATGGTATTTCTTCATTTCAAAGAGGATGAGAAAAGCAGCCACTCTGGGAAGAGTTTCCTCTATGTTGCTGGAAAATAGTAGAGCCAGTGGATTTCCATAGACTAAGGGAAGTCTGTGCCCTCAGAGGGCTTGGGAAATCTAAGTGTGACAGCAAAAACATTTATAAAACCATTCATTTTTGTGAGTTTTTACTCAAAAAGGTTCATGTATGCCTAAATGCTGCAGCAAAAGACTGGCAGAACAAATTCTAATTATTTACTCCATCTGTATCAAAAGGATGATGGAAATTCTGTTTCCAGCTTGCCCAATTATCAGATACCCTTTTTAATTTTTTAATCAATAGTGCATCTGGATTTACCTCTGGAATTTTATAGTCAAATAAGAAAAAACACTGCAGCAGTGGCAACACCAGAACAATAAAATCAAGGTGCTCTCCAATTCCCATAGCACATACCAAGGGACAGAACCATCATGCACGCCTCTCGTACATCCAGGACATTTCTTGACAAACACCTATTAAAATACATGCCTTGGATCCATCACTCAGGTCTTTGGTACTAGCTATATTTGAAATCAGACAAATCCATCCATGTCATGCTGGAGCTCAGTCAGGGCTTTTGTAGCGGGTTGTAGAATGTGGGGGTCAGCCTCTGCTCCTGGGCAACTAGTGACAGGACAAGAGGACATAGCCTCAAGCTGTGCCAAGGGAGGTTCAGGTTGGACATCAGGAAGAAGTTCTTCACTGAAAGGGCTGCCAGACACTGGAAGGAGCTGCCCAGGGAATTGGTGGAGTCACTGTCCCTGAAAGTGTTCAAGAAACAGACATGGCACATCGTCCTGTGGTTTAGTTGGTATGGTGGTGTTCTGTCAAAGGCTGGATTCAATGGTCTTTTCCAACCTTAATGATGCTATGTGTTGGAAAGAATTATTGTGTCTCTTACACATTTCTCCATCAGTCTGGCTTCTACTGTACTTGCAATACTTGCCATAGATGCTGGAGGATTTGCAATCTCTTCCTGACTTTATCTCCCAGCAGACAAGGTTCCTAATCCCTGTACTATTATTTCCAACAGTCAAAGTTTAATCATAATTTTAGTGTAATTGGTATTTTCTTTCCAGTTCACAGTTCTTGGTCAAGTTAGAACAAAAGAAAAAAAAAAACACCAAAAACCAAACAAACAAAAAAAAAAAAACTGCCACAAGTGAGAGATGTTTCACTTATAGAATTTTTTAGCTATCATGATGGAGAAAATGCAAATATTCAGTTCCCATTGGTCCCAGATTCAAAAGGAGTAAAGATTATGTCATGAGGACCTGGTAATTAATTTCTGCCACTATTGCTGGGCAGTCCCTGTGGTGAATCTGCCCATGAGCCAAGCTTCAATCTGTAACTTGCCCTGACTGATAACTGACCCTCTTGGGAAAGAGTTGTTAGTGGGATCATTTGTGCCCAAAGTGGCTCAACCATGCATGTTTATAGACACATATTGCACCACAGTGAATACTAAATCTAGCATTATGCCCCCATTTCAGGAATGGGGGGTTTGAACATATATGGCTTCAGATGCACATACCAGTGAGCACAAAGTTTCCTGCTTGGACAAGGATCTATTCATTCTTGTCTCCTTTTAAGATGGAAAGAAAATACCCATTGAACAGAAGATATAAGTTCTGTGGGAAGTTCTTTGTAAGCTTTTGATTTGATTTCTTGAAGTGCTTTGCAGGAAGCAATCAATGGAATAACAGATAAGGACAACAAACTCACCTTGAATAAGGCCCTTGAAAGGACAATAAAAAGTTAAACAAAACATAAACGGACTATGAATTAAAATCAATACACTAGTGGATGGCTGTATATAAAACCTGATATTATTGTATAGAAACATTATAGAATCATTCAAATACTTCACAATTTTGTTTTCCAGAACAGTTTTTTGATCACGCAGTAATTAATATGGTACTTTAAAAGAAACACAGCATCTGCTCTGGAAAAGACCTTCCAGATGATCAGTTTTAAAGTGAAAGGGACTAGAGCTTCCTACTTCTATTTATATCTATATGGATACATACAGTGACTTATAGAATCACATAAATCTATATCCATACAAAAGTAGGAATTATGCCAGGAATTGAAATTATATACAGCCCTTACAATATGTTCATCCTTCTGAAGTCAGGTCTTTCAAATTAGAGCTGAAATACAGCAGACTCAAGTATTATTAATGTTATTCTACTTGTTTTATAGGTGAACCAAGGATATCATACTGGAAAAAAACTTTAATATAAATGTATAGATGGAAGGGAGGAGAAGTGTGACAAGATTGCACTTAAGGGCATCTTTGTTCATTGATATGACACTGAATGGAAAACTGTAGGTGACAGAAGTTAGAAGTCATTGAATTCTGTCTTTAACCTAAAAACTAGAGGTGTTGGATGCTAGAAATCCTTTAGTTCTGTTGTTAACCTAATCCGCCTTCTTTTTGCAAAGAGTTGATATTAAAGTGACACATATATTGCAAAAAAGCATGAATTAATAAAAAAAACACCAGTTTTCTGAAGATATCTGATTTATACGGTTCATATGACCCTGTCAGATTAGGAATAAGGACAGAGAGAAGCAGCATGGTTTAAGACAAACTCATAGAAACATAGAACCATAGAATATCTCAAGTTGGAAGGGCACCATAAAGATCTCTAGTTTATCCAGATCTCTCTGTAAGGCACCTCAAACCTTAAGGGAGTCTACAGCTCCTAGTTTAGTGTCATTGACAAACTTACTTAATGTATATTCAATTCCTATTTCTCTTTTAAATTAGCCAGTAGGAAGGCTAGAAGCTTCTCTATCTATTCTTTCATGTCCATGGATGTCACTGATGTTTATCAAGATTTTTGTAATTTGGAGCTATGTATATATTAAAAAATGCCATTAATCAATAGGAGTAAGTCTTCAGAGTGAACTAGGTATGAGGACTCAGCATTCATACTTTGGCCACATAAACTAAATGTTCATTAAAAGTTCAAGTGCATCTTTGAAGTGCCTTTCCCGGTTTCATTTCACCTGAAATAAATTCTGATCATGCCCTCTGAGACCACCCTATGATGCCAGCCTATGCATGATAATAGACTCACTTTATAATCACTTTTCTGACCTAAAGAACAGTGTTAATGTAGATGCATCCCAGATCTGCTTACATATTTATTTACCATGATTAAGGGTAATTGTTATCATTCCTATACTGATTTACTCAATTATCTTCATGTATACAATGTACTAAGTCAAGACAGATTCATGCTTCTGCATCCAGTGATGATTCACTGAGGAAGATGAAAACCTTCTTCTTTCTGTGGTGATAACTTGCATTACTGCTGTAAGTAAGACTGCATAGCAGGCCTGTGTTTTGATAGAAATTCTGCAAACCCAGAACAAAAAGCCATCTTTTTACCCAGAGGCAATTGAGTGGGGATAAAAACAATCCGTTCAGGCAGAAGAAAGAGACAATACTGATCAGAAGGACAGATCTTGGTATCAGCACAATGGCAGGTTAACCATTGTCATAGAATAGTGTAGATGTAGCATAAAAACAGAAAATCATAAAATAGTGTGGTTTGGAAGGGATCTTTAAAGGTCACCTAGTCCTACAAATGTTGTTTCACTGCCCTCATCATAAAAAAACTTCTCTATTATATCTAGTCTGAATCTACCCTTTTTTTAGTTTAAAGCCATTACTCATTGTATGGTAGGAATATGCCCTACTAACAGATTTGCCCTCATCTTGCTTATGGGTCCCTTATATATTTAAAGGCTACAATATGATCTCCCTGGAGCTTTCACTTCTCCAGGTGGAACAACCTCAACTTCCTCAACCTTTCCTCATGCCTTTTAGTATAATTACAAAAGCAATGGAGGACAGGAATGAAATCAGGTGGGTTCTTATCAGGAGGTTATGTTAATGAAGGGAGCTACTGAAAATTCTCATTTTGAGTAAAAAAAGCCACAATTCATAATCTTTCTGCCCTTAGGTGCCACTTTTTGTAGACTCTAACCACCATTTGAATTTACTCACCTTTCATGAGGTCTCATACTAACTACTAATAGGTACTAGGGAGGGGAGAAGAGAATTATGCAAGATATTAAAGTGATGAGGCAAGTCAGAGAAGCTCTATAAATCTTATTTTAAATGCTTGGAGTACTTTATAGAACAAAACTGACAAGCAGATGCAGATTTGAATCATCTGTTCTGATCAATGCATTATGAACAATTTAAACTACTTAAAGTCAAATTAAATTAATTATTCAGGATAAGCATGCTTTAAAACACATCATTGTATCAGGCTTTTTATTCTTTATGGTTTACAGTCTTATAACAGTGAGAAAGAAGGAAGCAACAGGTTTCACAAGCTCTTAGCACATAGACAGTAATGTTTAGTATACCTGGTATTTGCGAATAGAGCTAGGTTTTGTTGAATCAAAATTATTAAGAACTAAAGTCACAGCAAACAATACCCAGAAATGTGGATTTATGAGGATCTACCTCATTTGTGAACTGTACTCTAGTTAAATGGTTTTACAAATTACAACACAAAACTTGGTTTAAAATTTCAAGTTCATACCCAGAAAATCCTTCCATCCGCTGGGTGAAAATTCATACCTGCATTTTATGTATCTTATATATCTTATAACATCTTACAGCATATAAGGAATTTATTTCTTCATTTGAACACCAGAAATTTGGAAGAGGCCTAATTCTTGAAGTCTGGGATGAGGCCGTGGAGGAACTATCAGTATGAAAGTTTTCTGCCAGTCATTCTATACTCCTCATGTAGTGCCTTGAGTCCTCTCTAAAACAAATAAATAAACAAAACCAAACAAACAAAAAACCAAACAAACGTTAAAAACCAGAAATACTCTTCTGGAATGGAAGAACGAAGAAAGGGTATCATTTTAATGGTAATTTCCACTTTCCATCTATGTTCTCTAAAATTGCAGTCAGATACTGAACAAAAGGAAACACTGCTCAGCATCCTTATGTAACTCTCCAATGTGTTGTTCAGAAAGCACAATATCTATCCCAGAAAGGTGGCATTTTCTGGCTTTGCCTAGTGTTTGCACTGACAGAACACATCAGGGGTCGGCATTTTCTGGAAAACAGTTTTAGGAGTATTTTTTATTTTTCACATACTGAAAGAAAGCTTCAGAGATGAACATCATCTAAACTAAATAACTGCTGTAAAACTTCCAAGTTCTCTCTTTTAAATGCTATTTCAGAACACAAATTGCATCACTTAAATATTAATAGTTTGCAATTAATTGCTCAAAACACTGGTTCTTACTTCTCCATGACAGTCTCAAAGTATCTGAGCAACAGAGATTTTGATCAGCAGTGTTTTTGCTGCAGATTGATTAGGTGCATATATACAAATATGTTTGGATGTGCATGTAAGGAGATAGTATAATTTCACACTCCTAGTATGATTTCAGTAGATTATCTGTAATCCCAGCTATTTATGCCATAATTAGTCAGTCTCATAATTTGCTGTTTGCAGGGGTAGTGTTTGCTCTGGGCTGACTAATGCACTTGTGTTCTCGGAACACCCTTTCACTTAAATGCCCTGCTCTGCACCAGTGGCAGAATATTATGAACGCCCCCAGAAATGGTCCTGCACCCATGTGTCATTTTAGTCAGATTCAAAGAACCCTTTGGGGAAGGACATCAGGGATTTTTGCTGGGGACTTACATTGTTCATGACCCTGCCAGACATCATGACATTTTTGCATAGCCAGACTGTTTACACTGAACAGCATGTTTAAGGAACGAATCAATGTGCTTTTTCCAATCTATACAGATATTTGATACTGCTTATTTACCAGATATTTATTGTATCTAATTTGACAGCATTTTCCTCCCAATTCCTTTTTCCAGGCTGAAGAAAATAAATCTTTCATAACCCTTCTTTATGATTCCTCAAAACATTGGAAGACTAGCCACAAGGGAAATAAGTGGTTTTGAATTGTGTATCATTTACATTGATTTTTTTTTCAGTTTTTGTTTGTTTGCTTGCTTGTTTTGTTTTACCTAATAATACTTTCTCTCCTAAACAAAACTTTTATCCAAATTCTCTTATGATTTTTTTATATTCTGCATTTCCTAAGAAACTTGTTGACTTCCCAGAAGACTATAATACCTTTACACTGTAGATTGAACCTCAGACTGAAACACTAAAAATTTTTCAAACTTAGTAGCCTAAAAGTGCTGATTTTCCACATGTGCTAAGGAGTGTGGCCTATTTGCTTATGTTCAGAGATTTATGCCTGTGTTCTAAGACTACTTTGCGCAACGACAGCATTGAAAAAGGACTTTTTTTAAAGTTGAACCAGTCTTCCATTTTTGGGCCAGCTGGAATGATGATGGTCATTTAACATGTCTACAGAAAAAATCATAGACTTCATTTGGTCAGTCTCTGATTTTGACCTGCTGATCCTAATTAAACTAGAGCATTTCTTTGTAGACAAGTATTGAATTGTAAAAATTTTGAATTAAATGTATGTCTTCTGGGAATATGTACAAATGTTTACTTACACTCGTAAAATTGCTGTCATTGTTATAATGCATATTGTATTTTCAGTTAAAATTTTGCTGACTTTGTAATGACTCCGAGAGAGAGAAGAAAACTGAAACAGCTGGATAATAACATTTTCCAGTACAGGGATTCAGTGGCAGGTGCAGATCACTGAGTTTACATGTCACGGGCTAACAGATTCAGTGGATGTTGTGTGATCTGCCACTACCAAGAAGTACTTTTCAAACAGCTGCTGGCTGATAGTAGCTTTACCCTTAACTTCAACTTCACCTGACTAAACATAGACAGCCTCCCCCAGCAAGATAGGTCATGTTTCAGTAGACTTCCAGGGGAATTTCACATTCTGGACTCTTCCCAATTGCTTCAAGTCACTCCTGCACTGTGGTGACCAGAAAGTAGACATAGATTTCCAGCTGTGATTTCACCAACATTTCATGACATACAGTATCTTCTCCTGGTTTTCCTGCTATGATCTCCTATTAAATCCCAGCATGTATTTTGACTTTTTTGTGGTGAAAGCACACTTTTGACTCATGCTTAACTTCATGGTAATTTCATTGTAACCTTCAGGTGCTTTCCACCAGCATGCTACCCATCTCAATTTTTAATTTATGCAGCTATTTCTTCACAAGTGAAAAACCTTTTCCTCTTGAACCCAAGCCTAAAGTTTCTCAAGAAACCTCTGAATTGAAGCCCTACTCTTTGGTGTGAAATTCACTCTCTGAATCCACCGACAGATAGTCTGCCTTATCATACAGAACATTTATGATGCTATTGAACATCAACCCCAGTACAAACCACTGGGATGCTCTGCTTGTTAGCAACTTCCAGAGGATGTCAAGTCATGGATTAATATCCTTTGAGTCTAGCTGTTTAGACAATTTTTAACCCATCTATTATAGATCTATCTATCTATCCATCCATCCAGTAAGTTCCTCAGCTTCCAAACATGAACACAGTAGGGGAGGAGGAGCATGTCAAATGCACAACTAAATTATAATCTTCCCTTGTTCACTTCACAGTCCTCAAGGAACTTCCATCAGTCTCAAGGATTTCGGACAGATCATAATCAAAGGCTGCAAAATTATGGCAGCCAGTGCTCTCAGCAGCCGTAGGAAATCCCCTAGAGACCCATATATATTCAATACAAACACCTTCTCTAGGGGATACCTAAACTGTTCGCCAGTTGTGAGCTCTGTCCGTTTTCCACCTATGTATAGAGATTTGGGAAAACTGCATTTGTCTGCCTGAAATACATTTGATTAAAAAAACTGTAATCAGCAATAGCAAGCACTATCATTTTATTCTCCTGGTTAAAGTATTTTTCCCTTGTCAACCCAAGAGGTATAGAAAACAAACACTGATTGCATTTGCAGCTTGATAGTCTTGTAAACAATATAACTCAAGTAGATGATCCAAGTTTCTATCACTTGGTAGATTCAAATCAAAGAAATTAGACACTTTGACATTTGCAGAATGATCTCACTGTTTGATATACTGTGTTAGGTGCTATAGTGTACCATATTTAAGGACTACAGGTTTCCTTTCTTCCCCCAAGATGTTAGTGAATAAAAATGACATGTCTTGGCCTGCAGATGTGACAGGTGAGGTATTCACCAAGAGCTTCAATAGGTGAGGAGTTTTCTAGAAGGGCCTACGGCATAATTTTATATATAGTTTTGTGTTTCCTGGTAATAATCCTGCATTTAAAAATAACAAAATTTTAAATTACTTGAGTATTGCATATCTAGCTTCATGAGATGAAGAAAATCTGCTGCATTTTTAAATATAGACATGGATATTTAATATATATTTGTATGACAACATTGTCAAAAGAAGCAATGAGCTACTGAACACTTGGGCACCATTGTACCATGGTATGTATCAAGCATGGAGTACACAAAAAGATATTGTCTTTGAGTTGAAGGCTGTGCAGTCTACAGGAAAAACTCAAATTCCTGAACATGGTTCTCTTGTGCCATCCCTCATGTGGCACCCTGTTGTACCTGCAAACCTCCCAGCTATCAATCCCCAGGAACACAGGCCTTCCATGGCTTCTGTCTTAGCCAGAGGAGTGCCCAGGTGCATCCTCGATGGTGATAACCCCTACATTTACAGTCCTGCCTCCCACACTACACACAGCACAGGACAGAAGACACAGCAGAATTCAGCCCCATTGTAAACCATCTCTGTTTATGTTACCTGCCCGGGCAGTAACAATCCCAGCTCCCATTACAGTCTGCAGACATCTAGACAGTGCATTAAACAGCATTAACCAGCTGTTCAGCTCAGCCTGTTGGATAGAAGGGCCTCACTCCAGTTGCCCACAGGTAAAATCCCTTGTCACCACAAGGCTTGCAGAGAGGCCACAGCCTGTGACAGCTCTGTGCTCCTCTAGTCAGCTGAAGGCAACGTCCAAGCTCCCACAGCACCTAAGAAAAACCCTGAAAAACTTTGTTTAGCTAATTGTGTCCTTTCCATCACAAGTACAGCTTGTGAAATACTTCTTTGGATTAATGTTTTCTGAGTAGGTAGGGATATTTTTAAATATCTCTTTTATTATTGTCATTCTCATTCATTTGATTGGTGCACTAGGCTTACATTATATGATTTTATTCTGTATTGTATTTTAGCTCTCCATCAACTTGGTTATTCATAAACTCCTACACACAGAAGGAACTAATATTAGTAAATCATTCAGAACTAATAATTGAATTTGCCAGATTTTTCTAAGCTTTTCAGGCCACCACAAAAAGATGAAACATTTCTTACTTTTCTTAGGGAGGCACTATGCTAAGCATTGATTAAAAAATAATGGTTTTGGTTTTGTTTTTTTAAAGTGAGAAATAATAAAAAAAAGCTGGTTCCAATTATCACTGAGTGAAGAAGATCTAACTTAAGTAAAACTCGCTTTTTTTTTTTAATTAATATTTCTTCAGTTATGTATTTAATTGAAACCAAAATACAATTCTTAATCTTGGAGTTGATTTTTTTTTTTTAATGAAAGTTATTTCATCTAAACTCAGTGAACATAAAGCTTACATTGCTGCCTGCTATCTTGTGATCTGATATCTTGTGAGTAGCTGACAGAATCATTGCCAAAGCCATTCAGAATGTCTATTGTGAAAGGCAGTTTTCATTTTTGGAGCTCTATACACCTCTATATGATAATTTCAGGCTTGCATTTATTAATATACTGCACAGTATAAAAAAAATAATCAGCTCAAGGCACAAGATGACTGCAGGCCATTCCACAAAATTTTAATTACATGATTTTTCAGGTTGGCTGAGATAATGATCACAATAAAAATTCACCATTTTTATTGGAAATGTCAGGATTTAATTACAGCAACATTTATTACAGTTTTCTTGTACTACTTTTTACTTACAGAGATTTTTGATTTAATAGTTGCCATACATTAGTTATTTGTATATCTGCAAAGATGTTGCTTGAGCTGGATTTTATTAGCAATTAAGTTGATTTTCAGACTATATATGCAGTTTGTGAAATTCACTGAAGTGAAAATTTTCATCAGCTTTGCTTTGAATAGAAGTGTTATAATCAATAATTTTGTTTGTATGTTTCAAAATACGAATTTATAGAATAAATCATATTATGACTTAAACTATAGTTTGCTATGACAGTGGTGTTTCTTTGCTGCTCCTGAGAGGCACCAATAAGGGATGATTTTAAACAATGCTGTGTCCATACTTTTTAGTATTCCTTTTAATTTGTTTAAAAAAACAGTTCTTACATTTAAACTTGACACATGACAACATAAGCTACTTGCCTTGTGTACTTCCTATCTAATCTCCCAAAACTGCTGTTTTAATTTGTGTTCCCACAATCAGATTTCCTGCTGAAGTGTAGAGCTCTATCTATATGTAAATTCAATAATCCTTCAAAGACAGAGAAAAGGAATTAAATACGGAACTTCAATGCTGTAAGAAATCAAGCACTACGCCTTTCTACAATAATAAATTATGACATAGAAATTCATTAAGAAAGAACACAATGCTGTTAAACTGTCAGTAGAGAATAGGTTGTGTTGCATTTTATGGAGTCATAAACATAGGAAAAATTTATCTTCATTATCTTCTATGTTTGGGGTGAGGCTTTTTTCAGAAAACACCATGTAAAAATACCATACCTACTTTAATTTTCCTAGTTTAATCTCTTGTATCAAGAACTGATTCACATTATTGCATACAATTTTAAATAGAAGGTAGCCAATGTCAATGGCTGTTAGGAAGCATCCTCATTGAATCAAATATATTTATTATGTGTAAATACTGGTTATTTCTCTAGTAAAAATGTCTGAACAATATTCAGAAAAAGAGAAGCCACGACCCCCCAAAAATGTGTAGGTACATCATATCACAAAGCCCCAAGCTGATACAAGGTACACTTAGAAAGACGCACATATTTATAATTTAATATTGCAGCAATATTAAGCTTTTCAGTACTCAAGTTTCCTGAAAAAATATGTCCATAATCTGGCTTTCTAGTGCCTGATCATGCAAAAAAAAAGTTACTATGCAGGTTCTTATCTGTAAAATAATCTAATTTTGGATATAGATTTGCTGTTATTTCCCCTTGTCAAAGAATATAGATGTCTAAAGGGAAAACAGAGGCAACATGACAGGCAACGTCATGAGACCATATGGTCTGCACAAACTATGAAAGTCAAACTGAGATCTGTTCCAGTATTTTAGGCTAAAAAACAAGCTATGTGCTAAAATTTCCAGCTATTTTCAAAATGATATCAGATTTCTGCAAATGGAATTGTTTTGTGAACGAAATGATCAATCAGATTACACCACGAAAATCTGTGTAAGCATGAAAGGAATGATGTACTGTGACCTAGGATATTTTGGGGCAACTGCTTTTCTCAGTTCTGGAGTCAATGCAGCTCTGTTGTACTCTCTGTTGTACTTCAGTGATCCTTAAATGAAGTTCAGATTTTTTGAACAAAAGTAAAATTATACATTTTTTACAACCTGAGACATCTTTTTCCAGGGAGGAATTGGGTGGGATTCACTGGATCTAATGCAGATGTTGCTAATGTAACCCTCTGTGTCTGAGCTGCACAGGAGGTAAATGGGCTTCTAGAGAATGGCTTCTCTCATGCTAAGGTATTTAAAAAGGCCTCAAGAACTGCAGAAAAGCCTAGGTGGGCAGAGAAGTGCCTTCCCCTCTTGGTTAATTAGACAGACAACCAAGTTAATGGCTCACCATTCGACACTGTACATGTTTATTATACAAGACAGATGAGATTAATTGCATCCATAATACCTGGTATCTTAATATAATCATGAATGGAGTTCTTAAATTGAGTTATTTCAATATTTTTACTGTGTATTTAGCCTGTATATAAACAGGTTGCATTGCATATAAAACTAGATTCCATTTTAAGGCCAGACAGTAAAGTTCCTCCTCTGTCTCCCAAGATATCGATGATTGTTGATGCGCAGTCATTCTTCTGTAAACAATATGTATTCCTGGAGTTTCTGCACACTTAAACCAGATGTATAGCTACACTCAGATTAGTTCTACCCTGCATAGGTCTTGAAACTACTGACAAATACAACTATTTCTCTCAGTAATTACACAAGGAATTAAGTACTTACCTTTGGCAAACAAACTCATTAGAAATGGAACGCCACCATTGTCAGTGCAGAAATAAAGAATCAAGTGAGTGATTCACATTATCTGTTCTTGATATCTGAGTTAGGATGAAATGGATTATTCTACCGAACTACCTATTTCTCTCCATGGCCAATAAAGGAGTATGGAATAACCAGGCCAGGTGAAAAAAAAATTATGCATTTTAAACACCTAGAATGAAGTGGAATAGACATAAGAATACTAAAATTTGGTAAGGTTCTTCAATTAGGCAAATTAAATCCCAACCTTAATATGCAAAAGAACACCCAAAAATTGTTGGAGAATGAAATTTAACTAAAATGTAAGCCTCCATGTAAGGACATTATCTTAAGTGTATGTCCAACTATCATAACTACTTATTCCAAGTGTGATATTATCAACATTTTCTTGCGAAAAACAGGAGGAATTAAAGTTCATCCATTAGTGTCCACTGTAGAAACAATGAATTGTGCATTATAGTCCAGAGAACAGACATTTCATATTCCATGTGTAAATAATAGGTCACGCAGAAAGAAAATTAGAGAGTCAAAGGCACAGTTTGAACTCAATCTTGCCCCTTCTGTTAAGGATAACAAAAAGTCTTTCTACAGATCATCATCATGGCTCGGCTTCACGAACAAGGATTTAGGAAGGGCTCTACCCACGCTTGCTACAAGTGTGCTGGTGGCTAAAAAGGCCAATGCAAGACAGGCAAGTCCGATCGCAAAAGGCACAGTGGAGTCTCCTCAGGCGGAGTTGGTGAGACACGGTTCTTTCTGTGCTGTCTTTTTATTTTGAGACTGATCCTGTGTGTGCTCTCAAAGGAAGCAGCAGCGTTATAGATGGTGTGCCTCCATGCCTCCCGAGTGGAGGCCAGAGCGGACCATTGATGGTGGTCAATATGGCCAAGGCTGAGGTGTTGTTTGAGGGAGTCCTTGTATCTCCTCTTCGGGGCTCCTCTCTTGCGGCAGCCGGTGGCAAGCTCACCATAGAGCACAATCTTCGGGAGGCGGTGATCCTCCATCCTGGAGACGTGCCCTGCCCAGCGCAGCTGCGTTCTCAGCAGCATGGCCTCAATGCTGG
>VXBX01002793.1:7316-23553 GCA_013400415.1 Scytalopus superciliaris
TTTATTTATATACATATATATAGGCATATATAGTGCAGAGAATTACTTCTCTGACTTTAAGGCATCACATTAGAAACCGGAAAAATATTATGGACCTATCAAGATTTTTATGTTAAACTGAAATGTTCATCTCCCATCAATATACCAACGAAATCAGTATATGAACTAATAATAATTAACAACTTTAATGAATAGGAGTTATAGACATATTTGAGAGAATACCATGAAATTGTAAGAGAAAAAAGTAAATTTTATATCTCAAATGATAGATTTATATAGCAATATTTCAGATATATTTTAAAAAAAAATCTGTTGTGAAGATCTTTGTGTGCTCCTTTCCTGCAACAAACAGATAAGAAATGTTTTTAGGGAGTCTGTGAGTGGAACAGTCCAATATGCAGAAAATTCTGCTGTTGAGTAGGAGGGCTCCATACCATGAATTAAATGGCAGACAGAATTCCACTGCTTTTGAATTATATTTTTCTGTTTAGCTACTTAAGAGAGAAACAAATAAGCACAAATCGATAAGGCAACCAAAATAAAATATTGACTTAGTTTCAGCTCTCCAGTGAGGAAAAAGAAAATAATGTAGGCTTATCCAAATCCATGAAGCTGTACTGCAGATATTTGGACATATCCCACACAATGTGCAGAAGAAATGGCTCTGCAACACTGAAAGTTCCTGGAGTTTTTCCTGTTTATTCTGCCAACATTCCTCTAGGACTAATGAGGTAGGAAACAACAGAGCATGGCATGTTAAACAGTCTGAAGTATGCATTCGTAAGAGAAATATGTAGACTTTTCAGGCTACATGAACACTAGTTGTGCTTCTAGATAATGTGTAAACTCCATAAATAATTGAGAGTGCTCTGAAGAACTCTATGCAGTGTGGTACAGGAGCTACATATATGTATTATATTTGAAAAATTAAGTCTTACAGTCTCATGGATTTCATAGTCTAGATAAAGTAACTAAAAGTAGGCAGAGGGGAGCATCTGGCAGGAACTGAAGCAGGAAGAATGAAAAGGACCTGTCCAAGATCCGTGAAACAGACCAAAATTCAGTTTTGTTTTCCCCCTGATGAGGAAAAGTAGTCTCCCTCACCTTTTTCTCATTAGTCCTTTTGATACTATTAGAATTGCTAAAAGGAGCCTTTTGATTTGTTACTTTAGGGATTTTTTTCTTTTGGGGGAGGTTTGAGATTTGGTGATTTGGGTGGGGGTTTTTTAACTATTTTGAAGCCTATGTTCACAGTACCTTGCAATTCCACGTATTGTCCTGTATACAACCATTAACTAAGTACAAGACTACCTTTCAGCTTGAGCTTTGATTTGGATGGCCAGAGAAAGGGACTGCTGTGAAGATAAAAAGCAGCTTTTAGGCCATACTACTTTCATTCAGCTGTAAGTACTATGCATCTATCCTTAATGTAGATAATCACGTCAAATGCAAACAAGATGCCTTATCCAGAGTATGTATTGACCTTCTGCACAAAAAATTCCATTGTTTTGATGACCATTGCTACCAAAAATTTCCCTTTATATAATCCTCTAGGAAAAGTAAAAGAAAACTTGATGTTATGGTACGGTACAGGTATGCCAACAGTTTTGCTCTGTAGTAACTTCTAATGACCACAGCTCTTACTAAGCTTCCAGACTTATGGCAGAGTTGTGATAAATGCCACATGTATGAGTTCAAATGAAGACAATCATTCCAGACTCTTATTTAGAAGCTTTCAATCTCTAAGTTATGCTGTAATGTAGGCTATCACAGGAAAATAATATTTTACTATTCATTCCATCAGATAGCTTAATTATTATTCACTGCTCCAGATCACTAATACCTCAGCCAGTCCACAAGACAGTTTATACTGTGTATGTGCTTTTACTAGAGATGAACCAGGACTGTCAGTTAGATTTAGAAAAATCTACAAAGCCAAATAATCTTTAACCAATCCTTATTTTTCATATTTTATACCATTTAGGCAACATCGTTTTGCAAGATGCTCACTACTCAGAGTGACTACATCCTAGATACAGCAATCTCTCTCTAAGAAACCAGCAGAAGATATTGTGCCTCTGTGTTAAAACCTTCCTAAATCTGAACCCATACATAAAACTAGCCAAGAATCTAGGTTCTGCTATAAATATATTTATAAAAATTATAGCACTCCTTTTTTAAAAAAATAATAATAATCTCTTTAGCAACACACTATTGAGAAAGGAAATAAATTATAGATTATAAATGGTTCCAAACCAAATTACTCTGGAAATTAAATGGCATACAAATATTCAGATCTGAGAGAACACATTTCTCTGAATGTTTTATTGTTTTCATCTTCATATACCTTGGAAGTATGTGTTGTTTTCATCAGCCAAAGATTTTACCTTCATCACCTTCCCCCTGAGTATTGTTTTTCATCTAAAACCTAGAACTGATCTCTTCTTTAATTAAAAAAAAAAAGGAGAGAGACTCCACTCTTGAAAGACACATTCTAAAGACTCCTTGTATGCTTACTTGGGCAAGTTATTTTTTTCTTAGTCTGCAGCTCTCTTTTGAAACATTTTATTGCTGAAGATCTTCTGGATAGTGTAGGTCAGTGGATTTGAAAGGTTCCTTCCTGACAACATGGATTAAGTTATTAATTAAGCTATCTTCACACAGAATCACAGAATCAAATAGATATGAAAATACTTCTAAGATCATTGAATCCAACCTGTGACTGAATATCACCATGTCAACTAAACCACAGCACTCACTGCCATGTCCAGTCTTTTCTTAAACCCCCTTAGGGATGGTGATGCTTCCACGTCCCTGGGCAGTCCATTCCAATATCTAATCATCCTTTCCATGAAGAATTTCTTCCTAATATCCAACCTAAACCTACAGTGGTGCAACTTAAGACTGTGCCTTCTTGTACTATTGCTGGTTGCCTGGGAGAAGAGGCTAATCCCCACCTGGCTACAGTCTCCCTTCAGGCAGTTGTAGAGAGTGATAAGGCTGAACAATCCTAGCTCCCTCAGCTCCTCATAAGTCTTGTACTCCAGACCCCTCACCAGCTTCACTGTCCTTCTCTGGACTCACTTCAGTACCTTAATGTCCTCAAATTGAGGAGCCCAGAACTGGACACAGTATTTGAGGTGTGGTCTCACCTGTGCTGAGTACAGTAGATGAGTCACTTCCCAAGTCCTGCTGGCCTCACTACTTCTGACACAGCACAGGATACCAAACTCACTACATTACGAACAATAGTAAGTCTTAAAGGAGAAATTTAGAGCATAGTGCTAATAATGCCAAGGTTTGTGGGTTTGATCCCTGTACAGGCCATTCACTTAGGAGTTGGACTCAATGATCCTAGTGGGTCCCTTCCAACTCAGAATATTCTGTCATTCTGTGAAAGAAATAAATAACTAAAGGACCATAAGTATGATTGGATTTTTATTTTAACATTATTTTATTTTCTTTTTTAGTTAAACTGTTGCCATAAGCCTTAANGAGAATGACTGTTGCGCATAATAATGAAAATTTGCAACCCAAATTACTCAAGAATTAAGAATTACATTGTATTCTAAGTTTGTGCATATAGATTAAGAACAAAATGTGGAACAGAACACAATTCTATTTTGTTCTGTTTATTTTGTGATTCTCAGACAATCCATTAATTTGTTGTTTCTCCCCCAGCAGTTTCTCCTAAAATAAATTCTCAGCTAACAAAAGGTGAAATGGAGTGGGTAACATGCCACAGAAACTTTATTTGTAAGATATGTGCTGTAAATCAAGATGGGTGTCACTAGCTCACCACTGCATCTATTTTCATTTGGCACAGCTGCTCCCATTTCCTCTAATAAACTAGAACTATTCTAAAACTTGATTGAGGACACATCAACTCAAGCTGCACACCACAGACATTGTCTGCAGTTATGCATCTGAACAGTTATCTCAGTACATACAGCCCTTGGGAAATGTTAATTTAAAATGCAGTCCTGAAATGGTAAAAATGTTAACTGTCCTGTGGTAAGTTATTACAGTTTTACAGATGCTGGAATGCATTTTTCAAGGGAGGACATGCTGGGTTAAATAAGTGGAAAGGGAATACAGTAGCATATAATCAGAGAAATATGATGAAAGTGTAATTGTCAAAATCCATGGGGTTTGTTTTGGTTTGCTTATGTTTTCATTCATCTGACCAAGATGGCTTGAGGTTTGCTTGCTTGTTTGTTTCCTGCTCTACTGTTGCAGTAGTTAGGGCTTGGCGGATGGAAGATAACGTGCTGTTACAGAAAGACAGGGCCCCTACACCAGGAGCCAATAGCACAGAGTGTGTGATGTAAGCAGACGGAAGTGACCTTGTAGACCTGTACTATATAATGCTGTGTTACGAGCCAATAAACGCCATTTGCCGTCCATCACATTGATGTCTGCGAGCAGGTGGTCCAAACAGCCTGGGGTTGGCTGCCGTGTCGTTCCTGAGCAGGGCCTCCATGCCTACCAAAGGCAACACTCTACCCTAACATTTGAGAGGTGTATATCTGCAAAGCATAAATTTAAAACTGTGTCTTTATGTACTACTGTTTATTTTGGATACATTTCATTAAAGCTACTGCTCTTAGTTTATCACATTCAAGTGTCATTTTTTATTATATTTCACTGACTCTGCAAAATGTTTTTTATAGTATAACTTTATTCAGGGTATGCCACAGATGATGCAATCATTTAAAAGCTTGGTCTGTTGAGTGGCTTGCATGATTTGGAAGTGTGTGGGATTTTCTTTAAAACCGTAGAAAGTACATAATCCTAAGAAAAAGGTAAAAGAAGAAAGTAACAAAAGCATTCTGAGAGATAAAAGCTCCTTCACTATTTTTCAGTATGCAAAAAGCTGAAGGTGGTTGAGATATTTCTACAGGCGATGTAGAAGTGGATATTTAGGAATGATAATTTGAGATCTGTTTCATTGCAGTTTAATATGGATTTAAGATTGTTGTCTTGCCTTCCTTTATAGTTAATGAGAGAGGAATAAACATCCCCACAATACAGTAGATATGAGTCTAAGATGGACAAACAACATAGATTAATCAGCCCCTCAAAGGCTCTATGGTAAGTAAAATTAATCAAATTAGTTACTGTTATGTAGATGTCCAGATCTGGGTAAATGAATCCTACCCATGTTGCCTTTTGGTTTGCTGTGTTCATGCCTTGCCTGTCTAGTTTAGGGTAACTCATCTTTTTTCATGGCAGAACTCATTTTCCTGAAACTTGTCAGTCCTTTAGCAGAGCCAAGTTATAAACCCTTTGCAGTCAAGATGAAATAATTACTGTTTTGAAAGTATATATTTGTGCAATATATTGGAGTCCAAATTCAGCTACATCTTTTGGATGTTTTTACTAAAACCAGAGAGACTGAATAATGAAACCAGTCATTTGAAAATAACAATTTTAGGAAAGTTAAGTAACATACTGGTTATCATGGTTACAGGTCTGCAGCACAAAGTAAGTCAAATATTTTCTGCTGCTGTAAGTATTTGATATTTTTCTTCAAGCATACCAGACAAAAGTGCTTCTTTTTATACAGTAGAGGATAATAGTCTAAGGCACTTCTGAGGTAAGAGATAAATTAGACTATTCAAATTCTCCAGAATTAGAGTAAGTATGGAAATTTTAGTAACCCAGGGTCAACTGATTCGTTGTTTTATGAAAGAGAAAGGGAGTAAAGCATATGTTAGGAAAAAAAGTTAAATGTCCATGCAGTTGACAAAATTGATAGTGAGATGGATTGTTATTAAAGTGATCCCTTTTAGCCCAATGACATCTTATAAGGTATTAAATAGTTTAGAACTCCTTCTGAGATCAGGATGATATAAAATATTCAACATCCCTCCACTTCATGACAAAAATATTCCACTAAAATTAGAGTCAGACATATTTAAAATTATTGGCAATATGAACTTTGCACAGGAAGACAAAAGGGCTGGGAGATTTAATAATACTTTCATTGATCTTTGCATAGGAGAGTAATCTTCTTTGTAAACAAGGTTGTTAATGCAGGAGTGAACCTTCTTTTATTCTGGGTGTACACAGATTGATGATCAAATGCTGCTTCACAAAGTATTTCCCATTAAAAGGGAACCAATCCACTGTATATGAGAGAGGTTAAAAAGAATCTGATATCTGGTTCAGAAAAGCCCAGGTATATCTGACTACTCAGGGGAACATGACTTTTCTATATACCTTTTTTTTAATTATTTTCTTTAACGACACAGGAAAGTTAGTCCTGACAAGGCTGAAAACTGTAAATTCTGAACAAACAAACTATTCTAGAAAAAACAATTTAAATGAAAACTTCATTTAAGATAAAATGTTAGTGACATTTTGATATGCTATTTATTCATTACTTTGATAAACATCTTGACAGTTCCTACATGAGTTCTTGAAGCTGTCAGAGATTGACATTGACTTTTCCAAACAGTTAAAACTCATGAGATTCCAAATAGTGTTGAAAAGACATCAAACATTCAGTATTCTTCAAGCAGTATTTCCAAAACCTGATAAAAAGGTATATGACTATTTAAAATGTTATATGTTTGTAAGAGCAATTGTAATTTATGGGAAAACAAGGAATCTTGGGCTGAGAAATAACAATGCTGCATACACTCGCACAAGGACTTGAAGAAAAGCAATCTCAGAAACCACTTTGCATGACTGAATAATCATAGAATTATAGAATGTTTTGGGCTGGAAGGCACCTTAAAGATCATTTACCTCCTACTTTCCCTATTGGGATACATTCCACTAGACCAAGATGCTCAAAGCTTCATCCAAGCTGCCTAGCCTTGAACACTTTCAGGGATGGGACATCCACAACTTGTCTAGGCAACCTATTCCAGTGCCTCACCACCCTCGTAAATAAAGAATTTCTTCCTAATATCTAATCTAAATCTACCCTCTTTCAGTTTAAAGCCATTCCCCCTTGTCCTATCACTACATGCCCTTGCAAAGAGTCCCTCTTCAGCCTTCTTGAAACTCCCTTAAGCTACTGTAAGTCTGCTGAAAGGTCTGCCTGGAGCCTTCTCTTCTCCAGGCTGAACACCCCAAACTCTCTCAGCCTGTCTTCATAGCAGAGGTCCTCCAGCCCTCAGATCACCTTTATCGCCCTTCTCTGGACTAGCTTCAATAGGTCCACGTCCTTCTTACATTGAGGATTCCAGAGCTGAATGCTGTACTCCCACTGGAGCCTCACCAGAGCAGAGTAGAGGCTTTGGTTGCCATTACCTTAACATTTTCAGTAGTTACTACATATTATTTTCAGTGTTTACAAAGTGCCCAAAGAAAGATTTCTTGATTGGAAACAAGACATAACAAACACTATTCCAGGACAGCCTGTATTTGCTCTACTTTATGACTCTGTTTTTTATAACACTACCAACTATTGCAAATAATACTAGTCATATACAGTATATGCATGATCTTTCTAGTCCAGGAGAAACTAGATATTACATTGACATCTACTGTATCTACATTTAAAAAGATACTTGCAAGTCATACTAGTCAAACAATAAAGAAGTGTGCAATAGGACAGCACAGTTTTCAGGAGTCTGACTAGATAGGAGTGAGTGTGAATTTCTATATATTTACTGTTTGCACAATTATTTTTTTTTTTTATCTACTGGTAAACACAATAGAGAGTACATATTTTGGAATGGGATCTAAACTTATTTTATCATATCTCTACTTTGGCCAAAATTGAATATACAGTCCCTGAATATACACTTTTTGAACTTCAAACACACAGTTTTAATAAAGTTTAAAGTAATTGTTGGCATAAGCAAATGGGGACACAAAATTTAAAGAAACAATCAAAAGCTGAAAACATTTCAGTGTTATTCAGCAGATGAAAAAAAAATCAATAAAAATAAGATAAAAAATCCTGAGACAGAAGGGAAAAAAAAGTGAAAGAAAACCAATACCTAATGGAGTATACAAGAAAACATTTTTAAGGAGAATAAAATCACATGGAGATTTGGCCTTGTTGGAGAAGTAGCAAATTGAAGATCATAAAAATGAAAGCAATAAAGCAAAAATCTTTCACTAGATTCTGCTTTGTACTTGGACTAAAATGTGAGGACACATCCATTGTGGATGACATTATGAATGAAATAAGAAGTTCAGAGTACAAATGATGGAAGTGCCACTTAGGAAAAAGTTAAACATCTATGCTCCATTCACATTAATAAATGGGCTCTGTCCCAGTTGGGCCTGTATTCTTCCAAAATTTATTACAGTTTTTTTCTAAATTAAAGATTTAATATTACCATTATTTAAGGTATTTATGATGATAGGAATTAGTTCCCATTTAAACATAGACTAAACGATAAAGTATTTAATTTTGAAAAACAGTGACATTTTGTGGACTTTTAAAAGCCTTTTTTTCACAGAAGGCCATTCTTCATAAATAATTTGAGTTATAATTTTGGAATGTTTTTGTAACTTCTTGTTAGACAACTTGTGATATAATCTGATCCGGTATCTCAAAGATATTTTAAAACCTGCCATATGCAGGCATCAGAGATACGTGTTCAATAGTTATTGACCTGAGCATTGACATCTCAGAAATGTCAGTAAGTAAAAACTGTAGCAAATTATGATAATGGTATTATTACAGACATGTTGCGTAGTTTTGTTGTTATTTTTGTTTTCAATTGCAGATCTGCACAACTATATCATTTTTTGTTAAAGTATATGAAAAATTGATAAAACAATCAGAGAAGATTAAATAATGATTGAAATGCTAGGAAAATAATTTTGGGGATATCAAATTTAAGAAAAAGAACTTATATAGGTACTTGAGAAGATAAGAAATTATGCCTAATAATAAGAAAAACAATTTCAGACTTGCCAACAAGTGTATAGAAATATCTAGACATTGGAATTGGATTAATCTGTATTGAAAATAAGGTTTATTTTCTTCTCAGTGAGGGCAAGTGGCTTGGAGTATCTGTTAGCTATGACAACTTAAGTTTGCAAGATTTTTTAAAAATAAATCTTTCCAGTGTATATGTATATATATATATTGGACACCACAATATAAGAAAGATATTAAGCTCTTAGAGTGTCCAAAGAAGGGCCATGAAGATGGCCCTTTGAGGGGAAGCTGTATGAGGTGTGGCTGAGAGCACTTGGTCTGTTCAGCTGGAGGAGACTGAGGGGAGACGTCACTGCAGTTACAACTTCCTTGTGAGGGGAAGAGGAGGGGCAGGCACCCATCTCTGCTCTGTGGTGACCAGTGACAGGATCCAAGGGAATGGCCTTGAAGTTGCGTCAAGGGAGGTTTAAGTTGGATATTAGAAAAAGGTTCTTCACCCAGAGGGTGGTTGGACACTGAACAGGCTCCCCAGGGAAGTGGTCACAGCACCAAGCCTGAAAGAGTTCAAGAGGTGTTTGGATGATACTCTTCAGGACAAGGTGTGACTCTTGGGAAGGGTCCTGTGTGGGGGTGGGAGTTGAACTTGTTGATCCTTGTGGGTCCCTTCCAACTCAGCATATTCTGTGATTCTGTCATATATATGATGTAGTCTAACAGTGAGATATTTTTCTTTAGTTCACCATCAGCAGTGCCTTTGTCTTTACCATAACTACTTATTTTCTTATTTTTATATTTCTCACATGCAAGAAATTATATTTGTTTTTGAAATTCTATCTGCTGTCCAAAGAAACATGGGGAATCAATGTTCTGGGATAGAATACGAAATCTCTCCTCCCACTTCTAGGACATCTTACTTTCTTTTTCAATGTGTGGTAGTTTGATCCCAGCTGGATGTCAGGTACCTGCGGCCCTGAGGGGAAGGCAGGGGAGGGAAAGAAAGGGACACACTCCGGGGAGCGAGGTTGGTGCTGCCTAGGCGAGCACAAGGAAGAGAGCTTTATTCAAAACGCTACAACTTAAATAGGGTCGGGGGGCTGGGTCCTGACCCCAGGAGCACCCTGGGAAGGTTTCTGGGAAGGGTCTGGGGCAGACCCAGCCATACAAGGCAAGATTCTTCAAAACTGGAACAGAGAGCCAGGTGATACCATACAAGGGAATGCTACCCTGCTGCAAGCAGGGACCAATCACAGATGGGTTACATAGAAGTTTCCATCAGGGACACACAGTAAAATAAAGAGAATGATAAAATCCTCAAACTTCGTACAGATTTCAAACTGCAAAACAGTCCTTAACATAGCAAGAGTCCATACAAACAGAGCAAACAGTTCTTAGCACAGATCTGTGCTGCTTTCCACAGCTAATTTCTCTTCTCTCCTCCAACAGGTACCCACCAAAACTCCTTTGTCACTCCCCTCCTCAACTGGACAGGGAAGAGAAAAGCCTCATGTGTTGAGATAATGATGGGGAGAAAGCTCTCATCAGTTACTGTTATGGGCAAAACAGACACATACTGGGGAAATTAAATCAAAATCAAAGCAGGATAATGAGAAGTAAAACTAACCTTATGACACCTTCCCCCCCACTTCTCCCTCTTTTCCAGGTTCTACCTCTTTTCCCCAGCAGCACACAGAGACAGGGAATAAGGGTAAAGTCAGTTCATCACAGGTTGTTCCTGCCACTTCTTTCTCCTCAAGCAGAGCATTCCTTCCCCTTTTTCAGTCTGGGGTCCCTCCCACAGGAGACAATTTCTCCAGCGTAAGTCCTTCCTACAGGCTACAGTTCTTCACAAACTCCAACTTGGGTCCCTTCAATGGAGTGTAGTCCTTCAAGAATAGACTGCTTCCGTATGGATCACTTCCATGGGGTCACAAGTCCTACATGTAAATCTGCTCTAGCATGGGCTCCTGTCTCCACAGGTCTGCAGGTCCCTGCCAGGAGCATGACCCAGCATGGGCTTCCTCTGGCATCATAGTCTTCTTGCGGGCATCCACATGCTCTGGTGTGGGGCTCCTCCATGGACTGGAGGTGGATCTCTGTTCCACTGTGGACCTGCATGGGCTGCAGAGACACAGCTTACTTCACCATATTCTGCACCATGGCCTGCAGGGAAATCTCTCCTCTGGTGCTTGGAATACCTTCCTACCCCTTCTTCTGCACTGGCCTTGGGATCTGCAGAGTTGATTCTCTCACATATTCTCACTCCTTTTTTCTCTGGCCACAATTATTTCTCCACAATAACACTTTTTCCTTCTTGAATATGTTATCACAGAGGTTTTACTACCACTGCTGATTGGCTTGGCCTTGGCCAGCAGCAGGTCCATCTTGAAGCCATCTGGCATTGGTTCTGTCAGACATACAGGAAGCTTCCAGCAGCTTCTCAGAGAAGCCACCCCTGTAGCCCCTCTCCCACTACTGAAACCTTGCCACACAAACTCAGCACACAATATAAGAATAACACTGATGTTTGGTTTAGAAGATAACAGTTTTGCTGTAGGCTACATTGGAAATCTGTCTCTTCATGAGCAGCACAGACACAATTTGTGCAGATCACCAGCTGGAATAGTCCATGCACAACTTGTCTCTGCTTCCTTCTATGCTCTGGCACCATCTAAGTTTGCAACACTTAAGTCTTTGCTGTGCTTCAGAAGATAATCTTTATCAAATGCTTTGATTTAGCCTAAATTACCATGAATAGCACTGTTAAATGATAAAAAGTTCATTGCCATACACACAAAGGGGGGCAGAGGTTTGAGGGTAGAGGAGGTGATTAGTCCTGTGTCCGTGTTGGACACACCTCACCATGGGGCCAGAGGAAGGCTTGCAATTATCTTTGGGATTTAGAGTGGTTGAAGAGGGAACAAGTGGGGGAAATAGAAGGACAAGGAGGTAAAAGATATTATTCATGTGGAAGCAGGTGCTTGAATGGCTGTGCCCTGCGCCTGATCAGAGCAGTCTGTCATTTCTTCTCATTAAACTCCATTTCTGACCGTTTGCCTGGGTGAATGTCTCTCTACCTGTGTGCACAGGCATTTCTGAGTGAAAGCAGCCAGAGTAGTACCAGAACTCACAGGAGCTGTGTGCTATGGGCAACCGCTGCTGTGTGTGAGGCTGTGAGATCTACTGAGTTTCACTCCTAGAGAGGAATCTTCCACAAAAGAAATTGAGAGAACTCCTCATCAATCATTCAGTTTGATGAAGAATAGTTGATTGTTATGTATAGATTCAGTCTTTTGCTGAATTAGGGCCTACAAGAGAAATGTCTCATGTTTAAAAAAATGCCCTTGATGGAAATAGGAGACAAGTATTTGTACTGCCTGCATAAGTTATCAGGCATGGTACAGATGGTGAGGGACTTTGCACTGCAGATGGGAATGATTCAGAAGATGATAAAAGTGCTAAATCCAAACCCTTGCTCCATCACTATCTAGGGACAGATATTGTTACAGGAAAGTTTACATATAAAGTTTACTTTCGGCAAATATGCATACTTGTGGGAGTGAAAGTTAGATGACAAGAAGTTGCAAACTTTTTCAATGGTAATGGGAATCTTTTCAGTACTAAAATAATAAAGAAGTTCTTCATATTATACAGCCAGTACAATTCTTGAGATGCTGTGAAGATGACAATATCAACAAACAAAACTGCTTTGACTAACATCAACAGTGAGTAGTTTAAGGACATCATGATGAAACTCTACTCAGATCACTAGCACACAAAATCTCCACAACCTGTACCAAGCTGGAAAAATTTACAAGATAAAGACACATATAAAATACAGACACTTTCATGGTAACAGTTATAAGATAAAAGAAGGCTCTGAACAACTAGTCAATTAATTCCATCACTTACCTTCAGTTTAGTTGCTGATTAATTCCAATGACAGTTTATAAGAAGGAAAATCATCACTCATACTTCATTCCAGGAATGTCTTCTAAGATGGCTTGAAAATAGCAATACAACTATCCAGTGGGTCTTTTATTTTCTTTTTCTAAAATTGTATTAGAATCCTTATATAGAGAAGGTAAATATTATTCTTTCTTAAGCCTTTTCTTAGCCAAGACAAGACATACAGAAGAGAAGTAGAAACTTTCAGTTACAAAATATACTTCCTAAATTAAGTTCCTTTTCTAACTTTTTTTCCAGCTGTATTGTAATATTAGTAAATTTTAGAAAGTTGTAAAGACTATTCTGAATAGTGAATGTGAATAGGCTGATATCTTGTTCAGAGTATTTTAGTTTGCTTCAGGGTCTCTAAAAAGTCAAGAAGTAAGTAGGGTAAATTTTAACATTAATATACTCTGCATAGGGATAATTAAAGTAGATTTTTCACTATTTTCCTTGAATTTGGAAGTGTGATGTGTCTTAGAATGTCTGTTTCACATACAATTTAAAATGTGTTCCTTTTTAACCTGATAATCTGTTATGTGAACTTGAGTCTACGTTTCAAAAAGGTAGTAAATTTAATTTTCTAGAAATAGACTTGCAGCTTTCTCTAAGTGGTATTTATGTTGTTGTAGTTTTAGTTAAATGGGAAAGATTTTTAATGAATTTTTTCATACCACCACGTAATTTTAAGCATGAGGATCTGCCCCCCCTATACACACCCTGTGTTTAAGGTGGATTGGGGAAAGACTATCTCCAGCATGTTGGGACCTGCTGGAAAGGTGGGTCCCTGACGAGAAGCATTCCGGGAACTCAGGACACAGTGAGATAAGAACAGGTACACCCCCACCATCTCTCTATTGGTACCTGGATTTTTGCTCACTGGACCACCGTGGACTTTTGGAGCCTCTTTCCTGTAGAACTGCTCTGCTTCATCTGGGGCTGTTTTCCACCTCAGTCACAGCTGTTTAGCACTGGATCAGGACTGCCCTGGCCCCCAGCTGAGCCATCCTGGACTGACCAGCCATCACAGACAGCCCAGGGATTTTCCTCTCGGGAGCTGCGTAAAAGCATCACTGCCGCATGGCCCGAGACCACTGGACTGCAGCACCACACCAGGTCATCATGACCCCTCCATGGTCATTCCACTTGATTTGCTACATCAGAACCCATGCTACAGCCCTGGGCAGCATATTCAAAAAACATATATTTCCTGGGTTTGTTCTAGCCTAGGGGGGGCAGGAGTTATCTAAGTAATATTTTCTGCTGTTGCTTGGCAGTTTTTGTTTGGTTGGTTGGTTTGGGATTTGTTTTAGTTTTTAGGAAAACTGTTATTTTTCTTTCTTTATTCAGACTCCTTGTAATTATTACCTTGTCAATATTTGAGGGGGAAGGAATTAAAAGAGATTTCATTAGAGGTCTCACTTCCCAAACAGGTTGTCATTAGACCAAGACATGTGTCTAGGCTGGGGTTTTGCCAAGTTTCTCATGAGGTAAAAGATTCAACAGTGTGCTGCTTTTGGATGGGATGGAGATACATTACTACACAGTGGCTGGTACAGGGTTGTGCCTTGGATTTGTGCTGAACAAAGAGATGTATTTGTTATTGCTGAGCAGTGCTTATACAGAGACAAGGATTTCTCTGCTTCTTATACTGCCATGCTGGCAAGGAATTTGGGACTACATGGGAGGCTGGGAGAAGACACAGCTGGGACAAGTGATCGAGACCGAACAAAGGGATATTCCATGCCATCCTCCTAGTGTTTTTTGACATGCATTTCCTCTGTCCAGTTGTTTAGAATTTCCGGTGCACAGATGTCTTTTTCTCTCTGGGAGCAAGAAGACTTTTTCTAAAGTTTATAAACTCTAGCTCATATAATTAATCTCATTTTGAATTATTGAGAAGTGAAATCTAGGAATACAAGTAGACAATTAAGATAACAAGTAACGTTCAACTACAGCATTCCAGGGACTAACAAAGAATGTTTTCTTCTTAGAAGCAAATTGTTTTCTATTTATGGAGATACTTAGAAATCTCTTAAGACAGGAATTTATAAAATCAAAGTGGTTACTTACGTGGGCCTAAGTACATTTACCACTTATCCATATTCAAATTGCTTTGAAACATTAAGTAAAAACCACAGAAAAGTGTCCCATGAAATAAAGACACCATTTACAGTACAGAACTGTAAGAAAGGTATGTGTAAGAAAGGATGGTTGGTTGATGGTAGAAACTGACAAAACCTTTAAAAACCTCTTGGGCATCCTGTACATGCAAGCTGTGTACAAAGCTTTACATAGTCAATAAACAGAGAGAAGTTCAAGAATCACATTGTTTCAGATTGAGTCCAAATACCCTCCAGTTCTGTGCTCTTGACACTTACAGATGGTGAAAGCCAAAGATTGTGTTAGATTCTTTCTCTGTTCTTGTAACTCCATGGACATGGTAACCTGTGACTGCACAACATAAAACTGAAAATGGCTATTCTCATGATAACAATTCTTAAACTCATGTGTCTCAAACATTTGTGTACCTACCTATAAACACGTTATGAGAAGGCAGATCTATAGGATTGCCTCAGTGGAGACATTCAAGAGCCATTGGAATGGCATGCCCAGAGAGGTGGTGGATTCACCGTCCCTGGAGGTTTTTAAACTGAGATTGGACATGGCACTGAGTGCCATGATCTAGTAAATGGACTAGAGTTGGACCAGGGATTGGACTTGATGATCTCGGAGGTCTTTTCCAACCCGATCAATTCTGTGATTCTATGATTGATAATATATGGTTGATTTAGTAGTTGCTTAGTGCCTACTCTAAGTCAAGGGCTTTTCAGTGTCCATTGCTCTGCAAGTGAGGAGTTGCACAAGCAGATGATGGGGAGGACCATGGGCAGAACAGCTGACCTGAACTGTTCAAAGGGGTATTCCACACCACAGAAAATCATGCCCCATATATCAGCTGGCGGGGGGGAGTCGGCTGGGGCAGGATGATTGCTGTGTGGGTGGTGAGTAACTATATTGTACATCACTTGTTTTTCTTGNCAATTGTTTTGCCCATCACTGGTTTTTTACCCTCAAATTTTGTTTCTCATCCTTGTATCTCTCTCTTCATTACTATCATCATTATTAATTACTATAATGTTATTTTACTTTATTTGAACTATTAAACTGCTCTTACAAAGTGCACAAGAACCTCCTGTTCATAGCTATCCCAAATTACTTTCTAAGGAAGAATATATTTGAGTATACAAAGGAAAAATAGAAGCCTTATTGTGGCACTTTTCTTCCAGTATGATTCAAAACTAGAATATATTGATAATCTGCCATTAGAAAGTTCATCAGTCAAAAACATTCTCAAAGGGTTAGAGACAACAACTTTATGGCTATTCTGCAACACTACAGTTGTGAAAAACAGACAGAACATGCCCATGTTAT
>VXBX01002793.1:31066-74795 GCA_013400415.1 Scytalopus superciliaris
TGAATACTAAAAGAAGATAATAATTTTTCAATGAAAGCGGTATACTAAATTATATTATAGATCAGGTTAAGCCATTAGACGTTATACCAACCATAATGTCTGAACAACCACAAGCTTTATTATAATGAAGTTTAATGAAGTTTGGGTTTGTGTACATTTCTAGGACATATTGTTTCCCAAGAAGATATTACAGCTCAGGAAAAGCAAGAAAATAATTCAAAAGATTATAAATAACACTAAGTGGAGTCTATTTCCTAATATATACCCATAGTTTCTCTGGTCAGTTATAAATTGTCAGAAATCAAATTTTATTTTTCCTATTTTACTAACAGAATTACTACTTTTGGATACTGGTATGCCATCTCAGTTGTTTTAGAATACTTTTTGCTATGAGTTTTAATAATAGCACTTTGAGTCTCTATTAAAATTGTAAATGTAATTTATACAAATTGTCAACAAATCCATAATTTTTCTATTAAATAAATTTCTGACTATATTCTTCTTTCTGGTATGTAAAAATATGTAGTTATAGTCTGTAGATGTTCTGTGTCTTGCACCTCAGAAAAAAGAAGCTTGTCTTTCTAATGATTTAGGGGATAAATATTGACCTATAAAGAATTAATTCTAAAATACCTTCCTTGCTGGAAAAAAAAATTACCCCCTTTCAAAATGCCAGTATGGCTTTACCCAAACATGTACATTGACATAACTCTTCTGAAAGTGGCTGAAAAACCTGATGTCAGGGAAAGACTTCCAAGCAGTTATTGAGAACATAAAAACCTCATAAACAAATAAACCAAAATAAAATAACACAGAAACTATAACTCACATGTTTATGAATCATCTGCAGCATGCTGTTTACCTGTTTAATTGTTAAGTCTCAAGAAACAAACATGCCTCAGTAGGTGCTAAAACTTTGTCTAGCAGTCTAACATTGACACTCCTTGGAGTACTGATGGAAGAGATTTATACCATGATAAATTTAAATACCAAACAAAATTGAAAATTCTGCTTCAGCATGGAAGGAAATAAAACAAGTTGTGAAGAGGTGGTTGTGATGTGTAAACTTCTTGTGATTAGAGAGAGAGATGGTTAGCTTGAAATCTGATAATGGGTTCAAAGCAAAATCTAACTACTTATAAATTCAGAGTTTAACTTGGAGCGTTAGGAGATAGTCATTCCTATTCTCATGCAGCAAAGTTATAAAAGCTGGTAGAACACATTTTTTTCAAAGGGTTCATTTTTGAAGACTTCTGTCCCATACTTTAACATTTGGAAAATGGAATGTTTTTATATTCTGCTTAGTTTGGTGGAGAATGGGGGCATTAACAAGGGACAGGAAAGACTGTTCTAAGACAAGCATTGCACAAATATCCCAGTATCAAATTTCATTGTGTTCTTCATTTGTTTCACATGCGATAACCAAAAGAATTGATGGGAATAAAACAAAGACACAACACTGTCACTCAGAGATGCATTGTGGAGTTGTTAATATCACACCAAAATCAGAAAGAAATATTTTCTCAGGAATATATGTAATAGAATATTAAACATATTTACTGTGTCAACATAATATTTTCTTTAGGACTCTATCTCCCAGTTGCCACTTCAGAACAATTAAGTGTTGTCAAAAATACTGCAACACAAATAATGAGCTAAACCAAATAATTTAAAAACTATCTTCAGTTAGGTAAAGGACAACAGCAAACATCAATATTCATATTGATAATGATCATACTTTGCCTCTTTGCAGCTACCCTAGGTGTGTGAAACAATTATTGTAAATTATGAGGCCCAAGTGATTGCACTGAACCCAGACAACATCCCGAGGGGAGAGTTCCAGAGGTGGGACAAAGGAAATCATGAAGATTTGGGGGGGGCAGAAGGGTAGAAAGGGAGGGGGGGAGTGTTCTCTTTGTCTCTGTCTTCCTCTCTCTCTCTGCTCCCTTCTTCCTTCCTTCCTTCTTTTTTTTCCTTTTCTTAAGACAACATCCTGCCTGGACTTCTCAGGAAGCCACAGTTTAAGTTGATGTGATTGTGAAAGGCTTGATGTTTCTGAATATTGGTTCATGTAAAATTGGTGTTTCTGCATAGCTGGTAGTTGTGAGTGGGTTAACATTTACACTTATTTGTGCCATTAAAGTGGTTATTTACAGAAGGACCTTGAGTGTTATCTCACCCTAATTTGCTCTAAGGGGATTTGGGAATCTTGAATTGCTCTCCCCTTCTCATAGGTGAAAGATGACAACTGTAGAGTGTGTTTTTTCCCAGGCTTGATTTTCACAATCAAATTAAGGTGGACAAACCAATGTGCATTACCAAGTACACATGTGGACTTAATTTATTGGGATTTTCTTATTCAGAAAGATATGAAAATGCAAGCTGAACTTGTCAGAAATAGGAATCATGGTGGAGAGAACTACACCCGGATTTTTCCCCTTAGTGAGAAGGGTATTCTTCGATTTTACTTCTGTCTTGCTTGTCCAGATTAGCCTAATATCTGGAAATACTTGATCATTATAATTTTTTTCCCATTGCTCAAATTTAAGTGTTTTTAAACTTTATGTGTGTTTTCACAGAGGTAAAATATTGCACTATACAATTGTTCTAATCCTTCATCAGAAGGTGCTGTGTCTTTATAGCCTCTCATCACAACCTCAGTGTCAGTGTGAGTATACCTCTCTTCATATTTAGCTGACGGAGATATATATGCTCTAGTAACCTTTGGCATGGAAGGTTTATTTTTTTTATTATTTTTTCCAGGGTAATTACACAAAAGTGGCTGAGTAGCAAGGTGTTTTCCAAGTTTATCTTTAATAAGAATACCTTTTTTAGACTTTAGGTAACATTTTTAGATTTACTTTACATCTAACCTGCCAGGGCTCTCTTGGCTTCAATAGAGAATGATGAATGATTACACCATTACCTTTCTGAAAACAATATCCCTCTCTGCTTTTTTCTGAACAGGGTACTGCCTTGTCTGATCAGAAGGGAAAGGTTAAGTGAAGATACTTTAGGAGTTTAGAGGGAGTCTGGTTTCATAATTGGTAATATATTCCCATACAGATAGGCACACTCTCAACATCTCTTTTGATAACCTTCAGGCTCTCTTCAGGCCAGGGTAGACATGGAAATTTATTTCCACCCTCTCATCTTCAAACACAGTCACAACCATATATGTTCCTGTTCTATAGACAGGCAGTCTTATGAGCCAGATTGACATAATTCTGTTCTGTACCTCCCCTATCAGTCATAGGACCATTGGCACTATGCTCACCTCTTAGAGGCAGAATAAGAAAATCAGTATAAATTATCCAAGCTCTGTTTTCTCTTAATATAAGATATTGCTTGATTTGACAGACCCCCATCACACCTGTATACTGACTGTAACTCCAAAACAAGTTGAGGTAAGGTTTGCATTTCTAAATAGTAATTTCTTTATATGAATTATTGAGACCATGTCTTAGTCATGTTACAGGGTATTATTTTCACCTCTTACTGCTTTGTTTATTCTTTTTTTTCTTCATGTTACCCTCTCTAGTTCTTCCTTTTTTCCCCCTCCATTTAGTTTCTGCTACACTTTTATTTTATTCATTTGAAGAATTTAAAAAACTTCTTTCTCTCCCATTCTCATATTTTTTCCTTTCTACTGTTTCTTGTTTGCCATAATGTAGATGGTGGCAGACAAACATTGGCATTATATTAATGACTGAGCAGAAGTATGTTAGTATAAAATTCGTGCAGTTTGGTGTCTAGATTATTTCCCTAGAAACACAGCATTTATAGAAGGTACTTATTAGGTTTGTCTTCACTCTTTCTATTCTCAATAGCATGATACAGGAATCTCAAGGCACGTCATCTAACTGATATCATGATCTACCATGTAATTTTTCATTAACTAGAAATGGCCTGAATTCAATACATGGTCCTTAAAGAATTAAATGATCCCACTAGAAGTCCAGATGGATTGTGCCTGCTGCCTTCATGGAAACACTGCTACTGGATGGCAGAAACAATCATCAAGATTCCTGGCCTGGCTACTGAAAATGTGATGTTGCACATTAGATCTACTTTTCCCATTTTAGTGTCCCTACTGCAAATATATAAAACATAGTCCTACAGGTTAGTTATGAAAATGCCTTATGTTTGATTAAAAAAACCTGTTTTAGACCATGTAGAGCACTTCAAAACTGTCCCAGTTTTCTCACTTCTGTTTCTATTTATTCTCTTGTTTCTTTTCCTTTTATGTTTCTCCAACTGACCTTCTTTTGGTTCTTCATTGTCATATTGTTTCTTTCTGTTGTTGACCCCACATCTGAACTTAAAATGAATGTATTGTCATTATTTTTTACACTAAAAAAATCTTACTTTCCCTCCTTTTCCCACTTTTTCCCCTTCCTTTTCTCCTTCAGCCTGTTATTCCATATCTAGTTAATTCCATTTTTTATTCTTTTACCCTTATGCAAAGTTTACAGTCTTGTTCTATGAATAGCAGAGCGAACTCTGTGCTAACCTTACAATGGGCTGGTTGTGCATCTGATCTAATAAGTGCTCCATACTATTGATGTCTTTCCTTTGTTGTCATCATGCCCTGTTTGATATCATGGCTTCATGGGGAGAGCAGCTCTGCATGAATCTTTGCATTTTTCTGCTGGTGATATTTTGTAAAATGTTGTTCAATGATTTTCAGCATTGCTTTGATTTTGATGATATTCTGAGTATGTCCCCTCCTTGATATAACTGCTTTTATCATAAAAGTTCAGTTTCTTTTTCACCTACTTCTTTTTTCACCTAAACTCATCACAAGGTTCTGTTTCCCTGTATGCCTTTCTTCTTTTTTTTGTTTCCTACTTAGTGCTATTGTCAGCCATTTTGTCCAAATTGTTGAGGTTTCCACCAGTTGACCTGCAACCCTCAAATGCTCACTGTTAGCTTGGACTCTATGGCCTGCAGCATTTGTCAGTGGGTATATTTTTGATTCTTTACTCACTACCTTTTATTGAGTGACTGTGTGTTCACTTAGCAAATTGAGAAGCTTTTGAACAAAGTCTGAGAGGTTTGTTTTTTTTCCCTAGAGTATGCAACTCACAAGCAGAAGAATGAATGAGCAGATTCTGAACACTTCTAAGCAGATAAAGGGCTAGGAAATACAATGATGGTGATGATAAATAGGCAGTCTGTCAAGAAGCACACTAATCTGAGAACTAATAAAGATACATGTCTAAGGAACAAGAACAAAATATTTGATGGGATTTGGAGGGTGGGGGCAACAGGTGGAATTAACATAGAATTAAAATTCAATTCATGCTAATATTGGTATCATCTGTGCTACAACCCCTGACTTTGTCTTTTATGGGTTACTGGTCAACTACTTGGCCTCTTCAGTACTAACACACCCTAAACCAATAATGCTGCAGTGCATTTTATGGTCAGATCGGACTTACTGGGCAGCTGATTTTGGATTGCTCCACTCAGCTTGTTGCCCATGAACAGATTCCACCGCAAATTATATAAATTCCTGACCTACCCAGAGCCCTGTATAAGTTGACAGGGCTCTGTCAACTTACTCAGTTCCACTATATGCTCAAAAGTAGTTTCCCTTCTTTCTACTCCATTTAAAAGTGTAGAAGTAGTCTGTAGCCACCAGTTGCTGTGGAAATAGATTTTTTTTTCCACAAAATTTCTACATACCAAAAAAGATTGTCTGCTGGTTTATCTGGAGCTGCTAGGTGGCTACACAGCAGGTTGTAAGTTTTAACTTCTGTTACACTTCACAGAACTACTTCCATTTTTATTCTCAGGTTGTACCAATGACCATTACCTGTTATTCAGTCTTTCAGTTACATATGATCATCTCTTAAGCTATCAGAAAAAAAACATTTTCCCCAGGTGCCAAAAACCATAGTCCCTATATTTTAAATAGAACAATCACAGTACCTGAATTTTGCAGCTTCTTTTACTGCTTGTGTCATTACATAAACTTTCAGTAGTCCCTTCTGTTTCACAACTTTGGTGAAGGCCCTGTTCTCCTATTTCACTTTTTCATGCCCTTTGCAGAACAAAATTATACTAATAACCCTATGTGGCAGAGAGGAACCCAAACCAATACAAACCTCACTGACTGTTCATTTGTCGCAGAACTTAGAGAACAAAATAGGAATTGTAGTTGCTAAAAATGTCATCAATAGCCCATACAAGTATTTATTTTCCAAAGTTACTGTGCTTTGATCTGAAAACAGTGTTTAAAGCATCACATTACATCACTTCATTGTATGGATAAATAAGTAATGCTGGGTTTTTAATTTGTTTAGCAGAACAAAACTAAAACTATCCCATAGAAATACAACAGTTATTAATGAACCCCATCATGATGGTGTCAGCAATTAGTGCACTTATGAATGCCCGATTTGTTCTACAGATAAACATAAAACAATCACATGCACTGTCTGTAGATCAGGCTAGACCACAAAGAGTTTATTAGGAGAAGAAATGCTGTAGAAGCAGTATGGAAGTGAAAAAAATTCAACACCAAAATGCTCAGGAGCTCTCTCAAGAATTTATCTTGTTCAGCCCTCTAGAAGATAAGGCAAACACTATATGTGCTTTAGAATGTTGACTAGACACTACAGGAAGGGTACAAAATATTCAGAAGTACACCAAGATTTCAACTAAATACTGATGGTTTATGATTTGTATGAGCCTAAATCACTGTTACAGTGCAAGTAAGCAAAACAATACACCAAACCCCTTATTCTTGATCTAAACTGTTATGCAGTTGGTGGGTCAAAAAGGTTAAAAGCAGCCAATAATTCTTGAAAAGTTAATATTTAGAAAACTTGGTGGAAAAGAAATATCAGTGATGTAAATGCAACTCCAGACATCAGAATATAATGGCATTGTTAATAAGAAGATTCAGGTGGAAAAAATATCTTTAAGGATGTGATTGGAGTGTTTCTTCTTTGATGTTGCCTTTTTAGCTAATTTTAATAATTTATTTATTGTTTGAGTATGTATAGAGTGTTATTGCGCAGGTTTTTCATTGGTTTTGTATTAGCTTGGGCTGCTGCTGGAGATGTTCCATCATCAAGGTTGGATGGATTTTGCTTTATGGGCAGGGAGGAAATTGATGTTGGTTAGCTGCATCACGCTATAGCTGTTATTAGTGTGCAACATCACTGCACAGCCATTCAATTTTAGATTACTAGACATACAGTTACTGAATGTTTGGTAAAGAGCTGTTATCACAAAGATATCATTATAACTAAAGTCAGATAATATCATTCCTCTCATTTTTCATTGGCAGTGTTCACTACTTTCTTTATAAACACTACACTTTTTGCTTTTGGTAAGAGTAACAAGACATTTAATCTTTCTCCATATGTAAAACTGACATGAGTTCAAAAGTTAGATCAATACAACTGAGATAAACTGCAGCTATGATAACAGGGTATTTTGTCTTTGCTTCCTTTTTCCTTGAATCATTTTACAGTTTTGTTTCAATGTATTTTAAAGCTGATGTTAACAGGCCTTCCAAAAATTAGTGCACTGAATAAATGCTTATTGTAAGTATAGGCCCAAGCTTGCAAAATATTTCAGTTTCTTAATAGCTATTTATTTAAAACACTACAGAGAATGTTCTCAAATTTAAAAAGAAATCATAACTTCGCATATCACTTCTGAGAAATGAGATTGATTTTATTATGATACAACAACACAGTAGGCACAACACAGTATGCTAGCTAGCAATCCGAAAAGAAACTGAATATATATACATGCTTCATTAAGCAACTAGCACTGTGATTTATTTTCATTTTTTTCAGAGAGAAAGGAGTGTTAGAGAGCACTGCTTATTCAGAATATACATAAGTATGTCATGCAAAATAGATAGTTCTAGCACTGTGTAATGTTATTATGTTTTTAAGTCAATAACATTTATTAATTAACTAATCATATTTGCTCAGCCTTTTAGGCCAAAGTTAATTAAGGCCATGGAAAATGTCAAGCCTCATAAACTGTTTTTCAAGTGATAGGTGTAACAAGTATAATAAACAATCATTTTTATTATTATTTTCCTTTTTCTTTCCCTTTCTTTTAGTTGAAATGACATTCTATAGTATAAGTAGAAATAAAGTTGCAAGAAAAAAGACATTTTGGAACAAGAAAAAAGTCTGCATGCATTTCTCATATTTAAAGTTTAACGATTTCTCAACAGCAGTTTGATAGACACTAGTTTGTCTGACAACTATTGTTGTCTTATTCATAGCAGAGTTTGAATTCTCACCTTTACTGTGGTCCTGAATTTTGAAAATGTGACCTTTTTAATCAAAATTCATTTTTTAACAGCTGGTGAGAGAAGAGAATGGATCAAATTTTTTTTTCTGGTTTTTTTTTTTTTTTCATTAAAAGCAATGTTCCTATTATCTTTTTAAAATCATTTGAGGAGTTTGATGGAAAGTGATACCCATTACTCATTCCTTTCCTTCTTGCCTGTTTTCTCAACCAGGTTTCCAGTGGATTATAATAGTTCTATGCAGTAAGTACTTCATTAGCCATTACATTCATTTGTAAATATTTCGTTTTTATTATAAAATGTCCCTAAATCTGACAGAAAAGACACAAAATTATTATCTGACATCGCTGGAGAAAAATCACTTTTAGAGCTAGAGATAAATTTTAGTTTCTTTTATAATGATTTTTGTATTTGCTTCTTGACAGCCTGTTTCTAATTTTGCTGGCAACATTAGCATCTCTAGTTTTGATTGATGATCATGCTTTGGGAAGACATTTACAATTTATGTAATGTCCCATAAGAGAGTACCTCACTGCCAGCACAAAATTGCTGTAATTTAAGACCTATTGCTGTCAATGACTACATAAGGGTTAAGTATGTATAATAAATATTTAGATATCTCCTTAATCACACTATTATAAATGCTTTAAATGGTGTTATTTTGACATTTACATTAAACACGAAAAAACACGGGTCCAGATCCGTACATGACTACACACTGTGCCTATGAGAAAGATTATTCTTTACACTTCCAAAAAGTGGGGGAAATTTCTGATAATGGCTATGAGGGAAACATTATCATTGCATCTGAAAGGATCTGACAGGGTGCTTCAAAGGTCAGGTGAATTCAGCTCTGGTGGAAAGGTGTGAATTTAACTGAACCCATCCACAGAGAAAAAAAATAAAAAAAAAAAATAATGAAATGGAGTAAAAGTTAAGTCTTTTACAGAAGTAAAATAAGGTTCTGAACAAGTAGCATTTGATAAATCACTTCAGTGTTCTCGGAAAATATGACAATTCTTTGTTTTTAATTTTATGTAGAGCAAAACAGTATATGAAGAAAAATAAATTGTAATGGAGTATAATATGAGGTATTAGATGCAATTTTAGCAGATAGAAAACAAAGAAAAAGAATCATTCCATCTATGGAAAATGAAATGTGTCACTCAGTTCTGTAGCAGTAAAGTTGTTTCTCATTTGTTAGCAGTCTGCAAAAGTAGGTGACCGGTGACACAGTCAATGAAACAAAAGTAAAAGACAAACTAGAGGGGTAAGCATTGTGGTTTGATCCTAGCCACAAATTACCACAGGACAACAGTAAAAGTGAGAAAACTTGTGGGTTGAGATAAAAATAGTTTAACAGGTAAAGCAAAAGCTGCACTCACAAGCAAAGCAGGGAAAGGAATTCATTCACCAGTTGCCATGGGCAGGCAGGTGTTCTGCCATTGCCAAGGCTCCATCACAAGTAATGGTGACTTGGGAAGACAATTACCATCAGTCTGAATGTTCCCCCTTCCTCCTCCTTCTTCCCCCCACTTTAGAAAATGAGCATGATGCCATATGGTCTGGGATATCCCTTTGTTCAGTTCCGATCAGCTGCCCTGGCTGTGTTGCCCTCCAGCTTCTTGTTGCAGCCCCAGCCTCCTCACTGGTGGGGCAGAGGAAGCCTTGCTGCTGTGCAAGTGCAGCTCAGCAATAACAAAAACATCTATTATCCNTGCCAAGGCTCCATCACAAGTAATGGTGACTTGGGAAGACAATTACCATCAGTCTGAATGTTCCCCCTTCCTCCTCCTTCTTCCCCCCACTTTAGAAAATGAGCATGATGCCATATGGTCTGGGATATCCCTTTGTTCAGTTCCGATCAGCTGCCCTGGCTGTGTTGCCCTCCAGCTTCTTGTTGCAGCCCCAGCCTCCTCACTGGTNCTGTGGGCATCTCGGCAGGGAAGCGGCCAGGCCTATCGCTCTGGGAGCAGCAACAGGGAGTCCTCCCCACCACACCGCACGGAGAGAGGGAGGGCAAGAGAGAGGATACCTCCCCCACTAGATTTATACTCAACTTGACATCAGATGATATGAAATACCTCTTTGGTTGCTTAAGTCAGGTGATACTTGCCCCTCTGAATCTACGGAGTGCCCCATGGCCCAAAAACTGAGGCCTGCTAAATTTGGTTTCAGGCCTAACTAAACTAAGGCCTTAATCTAAGTTTTGGGGGTTTATCCAACCCATCACATTTCAGCACAAATCCAAACCATAGTCTCATACTAGTCATTGTGAAGAAAACACTATCCCTGTCATAATCAGCACAGTATCTAAGTGGCCCATTCAAATTAAATGAATGAGTATCATCATAAGTGTATGCTTAGACATGCTAGACAATTCATATTGGAAAGAATACTTTATTATAGGCTGTCAATTAACATAAACTGTAGAAATGCAAGAGTCTTGGGCATAATTCTAGAAGTTGGTTTAAAATTAGTCTGTAAATCTAGCAAAAAATATGACAGTGCTGTCATAATAGAAAAGACAGATGTGGAAGAAAATATAAACTAACAGCAATAATAAGACAAGTTTGTCCATTGTGAGGCTTCTGCATCTGAAATAGACTGCTTGGTTCTCCTTCTCTTTAAGGAAAAGGGGTAGGTGAAATGAAGATTTTTTAGGATCATGTGACAGGAATAAAGGCCTAGAGCATCTCCTGAAACTAAGATGACTGAAATTTTTTCATGGAGAAAGAAGGAGAGATGATCTTGCAGGCTATATTTGTATTAGCTGTTTATTAAAGTCAGTTGCTCCTGATTCAACAGGAGTAGATCAACAGGTAAAAGCTGATGGTTCTGATGCTAATGTTTCTATTGTATGTGATTCATGGCATTTACATAAGATAAACCTGGATACTTGGGAAATCAAGCCCCATATACATATGGTTTCAAGTCGTTTTGATATAAACAAGATGAAAACTTACTCAGTAAATCTTTGTTTCCTTGACTACACACATTTCCTTATATCCATTGAGGAAACACACTGTCATTTCAACCATTTCATATGGATGACTAGCATATTATTGCATGTGTGTATTCCCTCACTACTACCTTTGTAATCCATCTAGAAATAAATCCTCACTTCGGTTCGTGGTCTTGCTGTTGCTGACATGTATTTCAGAATGCCAGTGGTATGGTGTCTGCTGCCCAACCCAACTCTCCTTTTTTAGTTTTCTCTGCATCCACAGAAAAGTGTCAGAGTGAAGTGTTCAACCTTTCACTGCAGCAACTAATGCAGAACACTAAATTGCCATTTCATTTACACTTCCAGTTTGAAAAATAAAACAGTAGTTTCCAGATCTGGCTTTCTAGTGATTTAGTTGAAGTACTGGCCTGGTTTGTGCATAAATGTTTGGTGGTGAGGGAACAGTTCAGGTTCGCCTTCCACGAACCAGTCTTTGGCATTGTTTTTTCCAATTTCCAGAGCCTGTATTTCTCTTGTCAGGGCAGTTGAGGGGTGATTTATTCTCCAAGTGAATGTTGCAGCCCATGACTAATCACTAAGTGGCAAGCCAGATCTATCTTAGTTCAAGTGATGACCAAAGTCTCTGAGACGGTAGGGTCACTGGAAGAGAAGTTCCAGGCTTATGAGCTGTAAGCTGAAAGATGTTGAGTGCAGTACTTGCCCCTTTTATAACACACAGGAACCACTAGTTGTCAAAGCTTCATTACTGGCATGTGAACAAAGTCTGTGTAATGATACCCCGTGGCTGTATGACCATGACCCAGTTCACAGCCTGATGTCCCCACTGAGCAGGAGAGAACCTTTGGGTTTTGCAATGAGATTTCTGTTTAGCTTCTTCACAAGGGAATATGTACCATAGAACAAAGCTGCTCTGCAAACACACTGTGCAAACCAAAGGCAGAAAAGGTAGATAAGGGCAGGATTCTCTTCTGAACCACTGTACTGCCTCATTCTAAATTGTTAATGTAGAGATGTCTCTAAAGCTATAGACGTTAAGAAATTATATGTAAATCTTAATCTAGTTATTTTAAACTTTTCCATTATACAGTGAAAAAAGCCCCAGACAAATTAAGTATAAATGGAAGGTAATAAATTGAAAAGCCTTACTCTTGAGATGTAATTGAGGCCAAAAGATTAGCAAGATTCAATGAAGGATTAGACACATATGTGAATAATATAAGCATCCATTGTTATTTCACATAGAATAATTTTCTTTTTTTTAGACAGGATTTAAGGCTTAAAATTTCTATTAATTGATAGAGATTATGAAACTTCACATCTTGGCACATTATTTTGTTCCTGGATGCTACAGAGTTTATTTTTACATATTTCTTTTATGACTGACGACCAGAATGTGGGGCTTGACTGATTATGCATTTTATGCATGCAGTGTAGTAAAAGAGTCAATATTCTAATATGCTCTTTCCTGTGTGAATGTAAGTGTACCAAGTTTTATCAGTACCAAAAATTTTGATTAGAAACTGAAATTAAATTTTGAGACATACAGAATAAAATGTGAACCTCACTCTCATTATTCTAGTTAGTGTATAATTCGTCCTGCTTCTTCCCCAGCTCTCTAAATGTCACATAAATTACTCTTGTAGACAAATCAAAAAAAGGATGAAAGTGTCGCAGTTTCTAATCCTACAGAGATTACATTAGCAGGGCGTAAATTTCTACCAAATGCTTTGCTGCAGCTTTAAAAATACACTTTTTTAACTGATATCTCTTGATTTTTATATGCAGGGTTCTCTACCCTGATAATTCTAGATACTTTTAAGTTAACTCCTTGAAAACTATATTGCTCGTAGTTTTATTTTCACAGATTAGTTTGATTTAAGTAAAAATTTGGAAGTCTAAAGCTGTAGTTAAATCATCTCCCAGAACAGCAAATTAATGTAGTTAAATGTCTGTAAGTCAGTTTGTAATTTGGGATTTTTTTTTTCTTTTAGAATGATAGATCAGACATATTATAATTAATTAATTGAATTATAATTAATTCGATGGTATTCTACAAGTGTGCGATCTCTTGTATAACAATTTTAGCTTTTTATTCCTGAATGAAAGAGGATAAAAATATTACAGTGAAATTTCATCATGACCAATCAAAGGAGTGAGATATAACAAAGGTCAGAAGTCAAGAGCTTGTTACTCACTAAAACTTAAAGGGTACTGGGAGAGAAATTTTGGGGTTTGAGCATGCAGGAATTAAAACAATAAACAGATGTCCTGTGAGTTTTGTTATTATTATTCTACCTGGTAAGTTACTCTTCTTTCTTAACACTGTATCATCATTGCAAAACATTTTCATTACTTAAAAGTGTATACTTTAACTTAGTGCAAGAGAATACACATTATTGGAAAAGAGAATGCACAGATGACAAGTCCAGTGTTGTTTGATTTTCCCATAAACAGGCAGAGGCAATGTACCTACTCACCTTAGATAACTGTCTGCAAATATATTAGCAACTTATACTAATTTCTGTATGTGAATTTGTTTAATAAATACTTTAAAACTTGAATTTTTGTGCTACAGCTTATTCATCTTTCACCAACAAAAAAAAAAAAAAAATCAAGATTTTTGTAACAAATTCCATTTAGTAAGTCAAAACATGTCTGAATTAGGAAATTATACATAAATGTTAGCAAATCTTTAGACATGATTGATTCTTCCACAAAGATTTCTCAAAAATGAATGACCCGTATGCCATGAGATTTCCTGAAATGCTTCAGTATTTTATTACCAGTCTTTTGCATTTGTACTTTCAGTGCCCTTTAGATACAGTACTTTTAAGATAGTACTTTCCCTTAACATGGGGACAATCAATCTTTTAGATTACTCCTACTGTTTATTTATATACAAAACCAGAAAAATATCTTATGCTTTAGAAAGAATATATTAAATCTAAATCCCTTTCCCTAAAGGTGTATAATCTATGGAAGATTGTCATACTGTCTGTATTGTAAAGCTACTATTGATATTATGATGATCATTAGGTGATTTTGAGAATCTCATCCAATAGCTGCAGTTCCAACACATTGGACATTTAGTTGACTAAAAGCAAATTTTTGTATGTATTGTTCTTGTGTCATGAATTTTATACTATCTTATTTTCATTTATCTACTCATTTCTCTCTCTGGAAAGAGTATCATAATGACTAAATGTCCTCAGTAAAACGTGCCAGGTCTTATTATTGGAGAAGAATTTGTGGTGAGGGAAATAAAATTACACTGTGTAAGAAACACAAATGATGTTAGTGGACTTAATTAATAATAAATATTACTGAATTTATTTGGTGCTGCCTCTTAATCAAGATACTAATCTGTGAGTTTCCACCATCATCACCGTCAAAAGGTACTAATGCTTATTACTGTTCTTATTTCTGTATTATGTTTGCTGCAAGAAATGGAACGGATGTAACTGTCCCTCTGATGCAGCTTCTGACCACAGTTGAGGAAAAAATTACAAGAACTACTAAACAGTGTAGCAATAAATTAATCCATCAACAAAAATAATTACTTTGTTAACTAGAGTTTAGTTGGCTAAAGAAGCACAAAATGAGAGGAAAAACAAGTTTACTGCACCCATCTTTAAATGTTTATTCCTATTTCATGAAAGCTTCTCAGTATCTAACTTCAAAACTGGGGAGTTTTAGACTGTAAGTGCTTTGGGAAAATGCTTTTTATCATTTAGGGATCCTTTATAGTTCTTGTAGTATAAACCATATTTAATTACAACAGTAAATGCAATGTAGATCTCGTGGAAGAAGTGCACATCACAAAGAAACATGGAAAATATTTGCAAGGCAGAATAAATCAGTGCAATGAAGAAAGAGCTCAGAGATGTCAGAATCTGGTCATCATAAATCCCCAGCTGAGAACTTATTTAAAAGACAAAAATTATAATTTCTTAAAGCATAACTGCAATTTCTATTTGTATTTTATAAAATACATTCAAAAGAAATAGAATACATGTCAATTTGGAACAGACTTTGGAAGAGTACTACTGAAAAAATATCCTTTAGTTATAAATAAACATATACTTCCTGAAGAATTCCTTCAGTGATTGCATAAATGATTATCATCACTTAATATGTACCTCTTTTATGCTGAAACATGAAAATAGGATAGTAATCTTTCTTTCTGCAGTTGCCTTGGGAAAAAAATAAAAAGATACTGGAAAACATTTCAAAATTAATTTAAAAACATGGCTTTGATACATTCATGTAGGTCTTCATGCACTGAATATACAGAACTTGTTTTGCTCTTTGGTGTAACGTTGTGACTTACAGTTGCAGAGAATAGAAAGCTCAAAATCAAAACTCAAGATTGGCACAGGCTGTTTTGCAAACAGATTATTCAGATCTTAGTTTCTGATTTGTCTGTCTTCACTGATTGACAAAAACTTCTTTCAAATGAGGAATGTACTAGCTGTCATATATACCACCCATTCATTATAGGAAGCATAAAAATAAAGAAAATGCATCTATGTATTTTAATAATTTAGTCAATGCTATTTGACATCCTGATTTGTTTTTCCCTGATTTAGTGGTCAAAGAAGAGGAATGTGGCAAACTGTGTCATAGGGCACCATAAAAAGAGTACTTTTCTTGTGTCAGCTTGATGAGACTCGATCATAGTGATACTGTTATCAAGTCAAGATAGGAATTAGAGTAAATTCTAAATACTAACATGCTGGAGAACATCCAAGCAAACAAAGAAACAATGTCTAAAGGTCTATAAAATAAAGACTGAATTATAGTTGAACTATTCACATCTGTATTCAAATATGGTTCTGCCATACTACATGACTCTTGTTTAAGGTGTGCTGATGGATAAGGATTGTGTAAACTAAAAGCAATTGCAAAGCTGGGAAACTGTTAATCATTCAGTGTGGTCTACTTGCTGCAGGATCTAACAAAAAAAACAAACAAAAAAATTTTGAGGAAAGGAACTGTGGTAGTTTAGTCTGGAGGAGAGAAGATACCCCATGGATGTGACAACAACAGATGCAACTATGAAAGAAGAAACCACTGGCCATGAGCCCTTCTGAACAGTACAAACACTAGCAACCAGACTTAAGCCAAGAAAAAAATTTGAATAAAATATAGCAAAATGATTCTAAGAGTAAGAATAGTTAATATTCACTTTAACATACAGGCCAAGGCAGTTCACAGCATTTTGTTCAGAATCTTCTAAGAAATTTAGGCAAGTGCCAGCTCCATCCATGTGTCTCAGTGATTCCTTGGTACAGTTCTGTGACACAGGTTTTGATTACTATATAGTTATGAGGCATGGAGGCACACCATCTATAACACTGCTGCTTCCTTTGAGAGCACACGCAGGATCAGTCTTGAAGAAAAAGGACAACGCAGAAAAAAACGTGCCTCGCCATTATCACCTATGGAGACTTTGCACTGTGCCTTTTGCAATCAGACTTGCCTGTCTCGCACTGGCCTTTTTAGCCACCACCGCGCTTGTAACAGGCATGGGTAGAGCCCTTCCCAAATCTTCGTTTGCAAAGCCTACCCATGATGAAAGTTCCTCTTGAGCTATTTCACTGTAGATGTGTGTTGATACCAAATAAGTACTTCCTAATCATATGCAACTGTTGCTTGTTATTGGTTCTGGCAAAAGCAGAAATGATTGACTATAATAAATGTAGTACAAAACATGTTTTACTCTGTTCTTAATTTCTGTTAGAATTCCATTTATCCAGCATTGTTCTGTTTACTTAGGCACAGTAGATAATGGCTTTCTGGAATAAAACTGTACATGATTTCTATGACTAGGAAAGAGTGTGAGTAAATAGCACTACAAATAGAGTAAGCAGTTAAGCTTCACTGAAATTCTGTTCAAATTCAGCAGAGATTGTTGGATTGTTGGAACTGACCTTTTTACCCTTGCAAAAGTAAATTGTTCAACTTGATTAGAATCAGACTGGCAAATCCTCAAGGTCAAAACATATATATATAGTATGTATATTTGACAGATACAATATCTCAGGCAAGAGAATCATAGAATCATAGAATCACAGATTCATAGAATATGCTGAGTTGGAAGGGACCCATCAGGATCATCAAGCACAAATCCTGGGCTTGTGCAGGACAACCCCAGAATCACACCGTATGCCTGAGAGTGCAGACAGGCATGGTGCTGTGACCACTTCACTGAGGAGCCTGTTCCAGTGACCTACCACCCTCCAGGAGAAGAACCTATTCCTGATATCCAACCTAACCCCCCCTGACTCATCTTCATGCCATTTCTTCAGGTCATGACGGTGCAGAGAACAGTGTCTGTCCCTCTACTTCCCCTTATGGAGGTCTCCCCTCAGTCTCCTTTTCTCCAGGCTGAATAGACCAAGTGATCTCAGCTGTTTCACATAAGGCTTCAGTTTCAGACCTTTCACCATCTTTGTTTTCCTCCTCTGGAAGCTCTCTAATGGCTTAATGTCTTTCTTATAATGTGGTGCCCAAAACTGCACACACTATTCAAGGTGAGGCTGCCCCAGTGCAGAGCAGAGCGGGACAATCCCCACTATCAACCGGCTGGCGATGCTTTGCTTGATGCCCCCCAGGACACAGTTGGCCCTCCTGGCTGCCAAAGCACTGCTGACTCATATTCAACTTGCCATCAGTTAGGACCCCCAGGGCCCTTTCCCAGCACTGCTTTCCAGCATCTCATTCCCCAGTCTGTCTGTACATCCAGAGCTGCCTCATCCCAGGTGCAAAACCTGCCATTTGTCCTTGTTTAACTTCATATAACTGCATATAGTTGTTGATTGCCCAGCCTTCTAATTTGCTGAGGTCTCTCTGCAGAGCATCTCTCCCTCCCAGGGAATCAACAGCTTCTCCCAATTTAGTGTCATTGGCAAACTTAGTATTCTTTCAAGTCCTGTGTCCAGCTTGTTTATGATGGTGTTGAAGAGCACAAGGTCTAAGATGGAGCCCTGTGGAACCCCACTAGTAACAGGTCACCAGTCTGATGTCACCCCATTTGCTATCACCCTCTGTGCTCAACCTGTGAGCCAATTGCTCACAATAAACATGATGTGTTTATTCAGCTGTGTGCTGGACAGTTTGTCAAAAAGGATTCTGCTAGAGACAGTATTGAAAGCTTTACTGAAGTCCAAAAAGGTTGTATCTACTGGGTTTCCCAAATCAGCTAGAAGGGCTACCCTGTCATAGATGGATATCAGGTTTGGCAAGCAGGATTTTCTCCTCATGAAGCCATTTGAGATGTGACCAATGACTGTTGTCCTCCAGACATTTTTCAATACCTCCCAGAATAATCTTTTCCATGATTTTACTGGGCACTGAAGTGAAACTGACAGACCTGTAGCTTCCACAGTCCTCCTTCTTGCCATTTTTGAAAATTGGGATAATGTTCAGCTTGCAGTGACTGGCAAAAGAAATGTGTGATTGTCAGAAGAAAACAAAAAACCGCAAACCACCAACAAAGCCCCACAGAATCTTTCTTTTCACAGTTGTATTAAATTAAATTAAATAATGGATTAATTATTAAAAAATGTATGAATGTTCTTTGGTATTTTAATCTGCACACTTCATTTTCTTTTACTTACAATTGTACTGAAATAAAAAGTTATTAATTCATTAAATAATGAAAGTGTCCAGTATTTAAAACTGAAGTATTTATGTTTAGATATAAAAATGCTTTATTAAAAAAAATATTTAAGTGTAGGTTCCCTAGCTGAAGAAATAACGTGATTTCCCTAATGAAAAAAACTATTTCCTTTACAAAGTATTCAGATATTTCTTTATAAATATCTAGTATTAAACTGCACAGAGCTAGGCTATCATTTGTACTCAGCATAAGGGATAGCAAAGGGAAAATTGAACTCTTACCAACGACCATTTCATTAAAAATCAAACATGATTATGATCAGTATTGCAGTAGAAACAGGAATTATCAAATATAATTTAGTTCTGAAACTGATGTCTGACTTAAATTGTAATAAGTTTAAATATAACTCTCTATGGATACGACTACAAAATATGCTAAAGATAGACAAGCCAGACTTGAATACAACTCAGTATAAAGTCGTCCTGCTCAAATTACCCTGGATAAATTCTGGAGCTTGGTGGAGATGAAAGCAGCCCAGAGCCTACATTTCAGCTTCACCAAAACCACTGGGTGCAAGATCTTTAGTGCTTCAGTTGATATTTTACAATAAATATTAGGCAGGAGAACTGATAGCAATTAAAGAAAACTCCAAGAAATTTAGATTTCTTTTTTCCTCCAGAGCAAAAATTCCAAAATTGCCTCTTTTTTTTTTTTTTTAAATCATTATTTATCAGGAATAAACCAGCACAAAATGAATAAATAATAATTAATGAAATGTTTATTTCTTAGAGTAGGGGAAGAACTTTTAAGTTTTTTTTTTCATTTAGAGAAAAGCTCTCACAATATAACACTTGAATTTTAAATAATACTGCTATTAAAAATGCATTTCTGTATCCTTAGGCTAATTTTTAAGCTTTTATTCAGGCAATATCCAGCTTTGAAACTACCTCTAGGTGAGTTCAGGATGCCAGCACTTATGTAAATAATCCATCAATAATATAAGTGAACCTCACTCAGGTGCCAGAAGTGCATTGCCTCCTGTGGCGCCCCCTCTGTGGAGGGATCTGGAAGGCAGAAGACATTACTGCCAGTTTGGACAGCTCCACTAGGAGTGCTCTGTAGGTGGTGTCACTGCCTGGGTTGAAGGGCTGCTCTGTACAGGGAAGGACACTCAGAAAAATCATTCTAAATTAGTTATTAAAATTATATGACTAATTTGTGTTGAATCTTTGATTGGACAGTCTCACAGAAAATTGTAATGACCTTAATTTGATTTGGCTTGATTTACTTTGGAAGTGATTTAAAGTCATTGGATTAAACCCTGTTTAGTTTTCATTATGGCCTTCACAGACAGTTTTTATGCAGTTTAACTAAACCACTTGTTATTTACTCAGTGTGTTAACTGGAATTAAGTATCTTGAATTATCGACTATAGAAGACATGCAAATAAAATCAGAAAAAATTGTGCTATCATTATTTCAAATACTGGTATCTGACAAGGTCAGACACGACAGCCCCTCCCCCCCTGCCCAAACGTACACATGTATGTACATGTACATGCATAGAGATAAGTAAAAAATGTCAGGTTGCTTTTGGACTGACAGTTTTATTAAAAGAATTCTTCAGAATGTAACAAAATAATGCAATAAAAAACGTTTCCAAATTTGGTGAAAATGTTGGTTTCCTCTAATCCTAATTCACAGATTGTTTTTCTTGAGAAAGTTTGATCTTATGCCTAAATGTCTTTAATAAGGATGTATTAGAAAATCTGATAATGATTCTGATACTCTACATTTTCATTAATTGGCATGAAAGAAATGCAAATTAATAATAAATTCAACATATGCATGTTTTTACTTAATTTTCTTTGTGATGATCTGAAATACGCCAAGAATCACAGAAAATTATTATCTGCTTCCTTTGATATATTATTTAAATGTTCACTCTTTAATTTTCTGCAGTGCTGAGAGTTTTCATATGTTTCACAGAATCCATGTCTGTTTGAAAATTAGAAAAAAATTTCTTCTCCCTTCCCTTCCCTTCCCTTCCCTTCCCTTCCCTTCCCTAACATTCCCTAACATTCCCTAACATTCCCAAACCTTCCCAAACCTTCCCAAACTTTCCTAAACCTTACCTTCCCTTCCCAAACCTTCCCAAACTTTTCCAAACCTTTCCCAAATTTAGTGTTTTCTTCTCCTTCTCACTTCTGCACTCTGCTCATTTAGTCGACTCTGACTTTTCTCCCCCAGTCTTGCTGTAGATGTTGATCAGACTCAGCCAGTGCCTGGAATCATAAAATCGGGTACTGTCTTTGAACAACTGATAAGCAGTGGGAAAGGATCCATGGTCATGCATGAGGCTTTGACACTTGGCTTTCCTGAGTCCTGCAGTTCTGAGTCAGGAAAAAGCAGTGTTGGTTTTCTAAATCTAACCCTTACAGGAAACAGTGGAATCTTATCTTAGGTCTCAGATAGCATTTGTATGTGTGTGTGCATGCTTTATGTATGAGTGAATCTATAAAACATTGGCAGGGCAGAGTTATTACACTCTGCTGGAATAATCTACTATATTATGGATAAACATTTCCGAGAAATCGTGGTTTCTGCCCAGTCATTATTTGCATCATCAGCCCATGCTTATAAAGAAACAGTTTTAAATGCATGTGCTTATTATAATTTGTGTTGTTTTGTGGGTGACGCCAAAGTTATTGGTCTTGAAATCATGCATAAGTGTGTCTGAAAAGACATTGTGAAATGGCTGTTCTGAGGTGCTGTAAACCATAGCAAAGCACTATTATTGTACAACTTATGACTATCACTTTTATTTTTCTGTAGTCACATGAAGTTCTGACTTTGATAGAAAAGGCATTCAAATCCATTATACAGAAAACAATTTAAACACTCTTTAATGTAACAATGCAAGAAATTTGGTACAAGGTATCAATACTCCTGTTTTTACTCACAGGTGCACCCTTAATAATGACCATCTTTCTTATCACTCGTGGACTGTTTATAGCAAAGATTTAACATTAAAAAATACAACCCTATCATAGCCTGTTATAGTTATCCCTGCTAATTAAAACTGTGGGAGACAAACACACACATTTGGACAACTAATTTCTTATTGGCTTAAAAAAATACTTTTCCCAGGACCGTAGGTTTAGTCTAACAGACAAGACTTCCTGATGTTCAGCTCATCCAGCTGAGTAGCATGTTGTACACTTGCAGCCACACTAGTGAAGGACTGATAAAGATTTTCTGTCACTGCCACTTCCACTCATGAAGAAGGAGAGGAACTGTCACACTTGGTCATTGAAGGAAGCCCTCAACTCCCACAGTGAAAGTATCTAATTATGCAGCAAGGAACATAACGATATGAATATCCCTGCCAGAGGATCTGTTCCAGCAGTTAGAAAAAGACAAAGCAATTCAGATTCCTTCAGAAAATATAAGAATGTATAAGTATATAGGAAGTTTAAATGTAATCAGGACGAAGATCCTAAGCACAAAATACACTGTAATGGAAAACTGGAGTTAAAGAACATGTTGTTGCCACAGTTTTGTTTTGTTGATTATTTTTTTTAATAGAAAAATGAAACTAACTGAGATAGGAAAACTTCAACTATGCTTGCTCCTGAGGTGTTAAGTTGTTGAAACACATGTTCCTCACTGTCCTGTGATTCTATTCAGTGGTATACAAAAGAATCAGACCCATCACAGAAAAACCCTGACAAGTGCCCACCAAAGCCTCTCTGTCATCTCCTCTACATGGGGGAGAGAAAAATATAAGAAAAGGTTCATCAGTCAAGAGAAGGACAGGGAGAGATCACTCACCAGTTACTGTCATGGGCAAAACACCCGACTTGGGAAATTAATTCAATTTATCATTAATCAAATCAGATTAGGATAATGAGAAATAAAATCCAAATCTTAAAAATACCTTTCCTTCATTTGTCCCTACCTCCTTCCCAGGTTTAACTTTATTTCCTATTTCTCTGCCTCCGTTCCTCATGGGGAAAGGAGGTTGTGGTCAGTTCATCACATGTTGTCTCTGTTGCTCCTTCCTCCTCAGTGAGAGGACTTCTTACATTCTTCCCCTGCTCCAGCCTAGGGTTCCTCCCACAGAAGACTTCACACACTTTTCTAACGTGGTCCTTCCCATGAGCTGCAGTACATCACAAATTGCTCCAGCATGGGTCTCTTCCAAGGGATGTATTCCTTCAGGAACAGAGTGCTCTAGCATGGTTCCCCCACAGGATCACAAGTGTTGTCAGCAAACCTGCTCCAGCATGGGCTCCTCTCTCCATGGGTCCACAGGTCCTGCCATGAGCCTGCTCCAACATGGGCTTCCCACAGCCTCCTTCAGAAATGGATTTGTAAAGGAATAAGTTGCTTTTTGGGAGTAAATCTTACCAGTATTTCGACCTGAACTATTTTAATAACTCTTCTTACCTAGAAGGATGATATCATGTTTGCTTTTTTAACTAACTCATATTGCCTATTTAGAACAAAATGTGATAGTTTATTATATTGTACTGTGAAATATTATGTAGGAAAGATTAGCAATATAGCAGTTGAACTCATGTGAAAACATAACATTGAATTATGACCATGAACTGTATTATGATTTTGATTTTAAAAGTTGATGAGTATCAAATCACCTCATTGAAGTATATGCTAATGTACCAAAGCATTCATGAGAATATCTGTAACAGCACATCTCTGTTGGTATACTTTTCTTGAGGACTAGCAAATGAACACTGTAGTGAGGTGAGATCAAAAAGAAAAGTTATTTATATAACATCCCCTTTCATTAAACCATTCCAAATGTAATGCTTCTAATTATATTTGCATATTATGACTAAAAAGCAAGATTCATTGTGAGCCAAAGAAAGTTCCTAAGTGAAGAAGTTATTTTGATTTACATCAGTTAAAGTTGAGCCAGAGGTGCAATTTGCAAAAATCATTGAATACTTTCAACCTAGCATCTTAACTATTGCATATTTTATTGTACTAATACTTCTTACTGTAACTGCAGTATTAAATTAGAGTTTTAACAAGATGATCCATGAAATCTTGTGTGTATAAATCAGGAAACTAAACTGAAAGTTTAACAGAAAGATTTATATACTCATACTAAATCAGTACTCCAAAGCTTAAGATTTTAAAATAAGTTTTATATTCAGCATACATAAATCAGGGCAATATACCTGATTCTGAAAGTGAATGTGTATAAATCAAAATTCTGACAGCGTATATTAATGAATCATGGAAAATAAATTATACTTAGAAAGTGTTTTTTAATGTGGCAATCTTCAATTTTATTGCACAGCAGATACTAACTTTTGAGAGGCTTGCTGGAAGCAGTCCGTTCTCTTTTACATTTTTGATGCAGCAAGTGTACCCTGTGGTCATCATTCAAGAAAAGAAACTAACAGTCAAAAAATTAAAACACCAGATCAGTGATCAAATGCTTAACATATCTTGATTGTCAGCTAACATGAAATCAAGGATGTGTAACAACTGAAGGTCAAGTACCTAGTCCAGGTATACAGTTTAAACTGTATATAGTCACTTTTACTAGTGTTTCCTTTTAGCTAGGTAGTTTTAAAGATTTAGAAATGTTCAGTTAGAAAATGAGTTGACAGATTTAGTCAGTGTTCAGTTCTGTCTTTAGTGCTATGGCTATTTGTGCCACTCACAAGCATGAGTCAAGGAGTAAAATCATGATCATTTCTCTGTCCCCTGAGAACTGACTTCAGTGCAATCTGTAAAGATGAAATAATGAATCTGCACCTAAGTTAGAAGACAGCTTAATATTTATTTCAGAGATAACATCCCTTAGGACAACATATTATTGCTTTTATTATAGATTTATACTAACATACCAGGCAGAATAGAACCCAGTAATGATCAGCTATGCAACCTTGTCATTGAGGTAAGCAGTTGCATCATCATCGACTCTAAGGGCACTTCCCTTCCACACATTAACTTCTTTTCTCTGACCTTCATTCATGCATCCTGTGACTCTCTCTCAGTTTTTGTATCTCAAGCCAGTCAAATTCTCACATGAGATAATTCTACAATCTCTCTGTTTTCTTCTATCTTTTCAAAAAATATTATTCACACTTAATTATCACCCAAAAGTTTTGAATCCAATTTAGTCTCCTGAAACAGAAATTTTGTGCCATTCAAAAATCCTGCATGGGAAAGATCCTGATAATTGTGATTTTTGGTAGATATTTGTCCTTACCCATGATGTAGTGAGCTTCATGCTGAAGTTTTCATTCACTGTATCTTGTGAGCATGAGGTTATAGAAAGTGTAGCAAGGCTTCTTGTCAAGAAAATTCAGTCCCTATGAAAACTTTGTTTGCCTTAACATTATTCAAAACAAATACAGAATCTGAGCCTTGTTTATAAAAATCATGGATTTATTTCAGAACTACTTATATTCTGTCATCATCAACACTTTTTAGTTGTCATGGGTGTCACTTCTTATCAAATATATTTTTCCCCTTTCTGCATCTCTTGTTTTGTGTTTTCTTCTTTAATATGAAGAAATCCAAACCCTGCAATATTTACACAGCAGTTTTGGTAGAAATCTAAATAATGATCAAGTATAAACTGAAGAGATGTGGGAAAGTTATTTGTAGCCCCAAAACTGATTGATTATAGTGTGATGCCTACACAGTTTTGCAAATCTGGTCCTTGGCCCATGTTGGAAAGGAAATGCCTCATGATATTTTTTACAGATGGATCATGTAAACTGCACATCTGTGAATAAGTGTCACAGAGGTATTTCAGCTTCCTTTTGCCAGCTGACAAATAGAAATCACATGTGGATGTTTCAGCGGAAAGAGGGAAAGAGAGGGAGAGAAGTCAATTCTCACGGAATACATGGAGCCAGCCTAACACTCTGGTGTATGGGTTAGAAAAGCAAGCATATGTGTAACTGGGGAATTTTTCCAGACTCATTTAGAAAGATGTGATGAGCTCAATATTGGCTGCAGGAAACTGAATCCTTCTGTGTATAACACTGGAGCTTGCAGCATCAGAGGTGAATTCACAGAGCACACTGAATATGAACATTTTACACAAGAGACTTTTATCATACATAATTTGTCATTTCCCCTAAACCTTCAAGGTAGTAGTGTATTGCTAAAAAGCAGGAGGAAAATGAAACATTACATTACTTGTTTTCATTTTTGTTACTCTTCTGTCTTTCCACTATATGAAATCAAACTGGAAAACAGTAAAAACAAACCATTATATAGAAAGTTGACTTCATAAAAGAATGGTGATTCATCTGTGTTAATGACTAGAGACTAACACATTATATTTGTCTGGAATTTCACATATGTATAAAATCTGACAAAACCAGTAAAACGCATTAAATAACTATAATCAACATTGATAATCAAGACTTTTGGTGTGTTTTTAAAGAAGAAACAGTGGATGATGTTTTTAATACTTTTTCCCCTCCTGTAATAGAAATAGGAAGTACATACTAGGTCGTATAGTCCTTTATCTTACATGTGAGGAAATAATTCCTTTTATATTTCTCTTTCATATTCAATGTAGTAATACAATTACTTTTGAGAGTTAGCACAAAGGAAATGAGACAGAGGGGAAGACAGGACAAAAGACTGTAATTTCTTTACAGGGAGCACATGAGACTGCTGAACTACCTGACATTTCCTAGGACACCTTGAGTGCTCTCCTATGGCACAGAAATTACTTCTCTCTTCCTAAGGGGAAAAGTAGTACACGCTCCTGAAGGAGTGGGTGAAAATGTTAAAGATATATTCATGAATTTTCATGTACCAGTGTATGTGTACCTGGATCTACTAACTTCCCAACACAGTTAAACTATTTTATGTCAAAGTCTTAGTGAGTCAGCACAAGGCATGCCATGACTCTGCTCTCATGACTCTCATGTCACCTTTCTAAGTCTTTGTTACCAAATGTTGTGTGATGCCCCTGTGAGGTCTTGGGAATCCACGTACACCCATATATTCATCTTTTATATTCAGCCCTCTAACAGCAACTGTGGAAAACCTAAAGAAGGGTGTTCATGAAACCACCACAGACCCATTCTCAGAAAAAGTTGTCTTTGATTATGTTGAAGGCATCTACTACTAAAATCAATGCACATCTGGGCTAAATAAGATAAATTCCTATCAACTTCTGGTCACAAGAACAGGTCAGCAGACAGTGCCTGTAAGTCAAGTCATCATAGTATCAATTACAATCTTGCAATGGAGAGATTAGTAGATGAGAAACGTGCAATGTACAGAAGGGGAAAAAAAAAAAAGAAAGAAAAAGAAATAGTTACTGTGCTATGGGAACTATGCCCTTGGGCCATAGAGACAGCTATCTCTTGAGCCACTTTTGACTGATTTTCCTGTAAAGTTCTAATTGCATAATGCATATTAATTGTCTTGAGAACACATGCAGGATCAGTCTTGAAGAGAAAAGACAATGCAGAAAGAACCGTGTCTCACCAATACCGCCTATGGAGACTTTTCGCTCTGCCTTTTTCAACAGGACTTGCCTATCCCACATTGGCCTTTTTAGCCACCAGCGCACTTTTAGCAAGTGTGGATAGAGCCCTTCCCAAAGCTTCATTTGCGAGGCCTAGCCATGATGATGGTATTAATTGTCACATCATCTATTTATTTCTTCTCTGAAAAATGTACGTAAATTGCACTTTTTATTCTTCCCATCTATATTCAAAGTTAAGACCAAGTCAAGTGGATTAACCCCTGTTATCACATAACTACTTGTATCATAGCTTTCTTTGACTTATTTACTTTTTCTGACAATTCGAACAAAGTAGGTCTTATATTTTGATTAGGTTAATGTGTACAGGAGACAAGCAATGTAACAGCAGCATGTGTAACACGATATTGTTTTACAACAGGGCTTTAATGACTGGGCTATAGTCCAGCAATTTGGAGCTCTAATCTGGCCTTACTAGTGTCATATGAAAGTTTGCTTATTTGCATGAAATAAATTAAATTGGAACTGACACAGTTTCACTTTCTTTTGCATGGAAAAATAATATTCTTTGTGTTTGTATAAAAAAAGAACATAGAAATATATGTGTATATATGAATGACAAAATATCTTTAGATAATATAATAACTGTAGATGTGTGTTTTCATGCATATGAATGTTCTTTTCTTGAACAAACAAGTTAATTGCGCGATCAAATGTTTACTGCAACTTTTAATGCCCTTTTTTTTTTTTTTAGCTTGTATTCTATCCAAGAACATGTGTTGTTTTAAATAAATTCAAAAAACTCATATTATCTCTTTTGAGTGTGTGTTTTTGACTGGGATGTAGAGGGAGAAATTTAAAGTAAAGGGTTTTATGTTCCTTCAAAACAATGGACACAATATTAATCTATTACAAAAGCTTGCTTACATAAGTTTTCACCAAAGGTTTTTCTAACAGAATACCCCTTATGTGCCGGCGGCTGTGGCCGTGTGGGTAAAGCCGCCGCCCCTGGATCCGTGCTCCTTCTCGGAAGGACGCCGGTTCGAGCCCTGCGGGTCTCGCTCTGCCAACTTTGTCCGGGCTTGCCCCGGCCAAGGCTTAGAGTGTCCCAGGGCTAAAGGGGGTGGGGCCAGTTCCGCGCACGCTGAGCTCCACGTAATAAATCCATTCGCGCAGGCATAAAAAAGCATCGTCGTTCGCGACGGCTAGCCACACACACCTCTTATGTATAAAAAGACACAGAGATATTAATTTTTATTAGCCAAGGTTGTTGCCCAGATTTTAAACAAGTGTTTTAACAACTTGTAGAACAACTGAAGCTTGAGGGCACCTCTGGAGATCATCTGATCCAGCTTCCAGCTCAGAGCAGGGTCAGTGAGAGCAGGCTAATCAGGACCATGCCCAGTCAGACTCTGAATGTCTCCAAGGATGAAGAATCCACAATTTATGTCATTGACCTTTACCAGTGTTTGATCATCTTCATATTAATAACGTATTTTTCTCATGCTTGTGTGTGCCTCATTTCCTGTGTGTGTTTATGCCCATTACCTCTTGTCCTGTCACTGAGAACCACTAAGAGCCTGATTCTCCTGCCTTAGTTCCCCACTTCAGGCTCATGGATAACTCTTCCTGAGCCTTACTTTCTCCAGACTGGTCACCCACACGTCTCTCAGCCTTTGCTCATGTGACAGATGCTCCAGGCCTTGAATCATCTTTATGGTCCTTTGCTGGACTCACTCCAGGACATCCATATCTTGTACTGGGAAGTCCAGCACAGAGTACAGATCTCCAGGTGTGTCACAGCAGGGCTGAGTACAGGATGATTACCTCTTAACCTCCTTCTGAGGCACTGCCAGGACTGATGGCCTCTCTGGCCATGGGGTGAGCGCTACTTCTCTGACACTCTCTCCAAGACCATTCTGATACAGCTCTCATCCCCAGTCCTTGGGTTCTGCCTCCACTTTCCCACTGTCCCCATTTCCCAACTCCAACAAAATGGAGAAATCAAAGGAATTGTCTAGATGCAGTGCACAGCAGTTTGCATGTTTGTTGAAGTTATAGAAAAACTGAATGGAAATCTAATATTAAACAAAGCATGGTCAGGGGCATTGTGGGTTACAGCCATGTTCAAGGAAAATCTAGGAGCATCCTGATCCCCAATGAGAACAAAGCTAGATACTAGAAATCAAACAACACAGATTCAACAGTCTGTTGATAGTGACAATTAGCAGGTGCAGCAAACATCAGCTGTTATTTCAACCAGTCCCTTGTGGCTTCAGATTTGGCAGCAACCAGACAAATCTTATTTGTATATTAGTGTTTTGCTCTTTGGGGCATTGAGTTTGAACTGATATTTGTACTGTGGAATCATTTGTCCTTTACTCTTGTGGAAAATGGTGGCTCTAACACTTTGTCAACTTTCAGTAATACTTTATAAACATCAAAATACTATGTGATTTAGGCCTCAGGAAATTAAATATGTTTTGAATCTGACTACTGTGATGAAAATGAATGAAAAATGTGCTTCTAGAAAATAGTTATTTACTAAAAGAAAAACCACAGTAAGTAGCTTTTACTTTAATCAGCATATACTAATTAACTCATTCTTTTCTTCTCTAGTCACTAATTGTAAAAGCAGATTTAGATGTACAATCAAGCTCTCTAAAATGGACACCACGGTTTATGATCTGCTTTCTTGATTGTTTCCCCTATTTCCATCTCAGGCTCCATACTTCAAGTACAATGACAATTAATACACAGAAGCAAGACTCAAACCATCGTTGTCCTGTATCTCAGTCAAACTTCTTTCTGTACTGGAAAGTATGAGAAAGTGAAAGATAAAACTGTCAAAACAGGTGAAAGACTGTAACTTTTAGAACAAATCTTGACAGGCTTGAGGTATGGGCCCATGTGGACCACGTGAAGGTCAACAAGGCCAAACTCAAGGTCCTGCTTCTGTGTCGGAGTAATCTCTTATATCAATACAGACAGGGCAACAAATGACTTGGAAGCAGCCCTGCAGAGAAGGACTTGGGGGATACTTCTGGATGGAAAACTGGATATGAACTAGCAGTGTCTGCTGGCAGCTCATCCTGGACTGCATAAAAGGAAGTGTAGCCAGCAGATCGAGAGAGGTTATTTACCTCCTCTGCTCTCAAAAGACTCTACAACTGAGTCCAGCTCAGTGGCTCCCAGTACAAGAATGTCATTAATCTAGTAGAGGGAAGCCAGAGGAGGGCCATGGAGATGATCAGAGGGCTTGATATGGAGACAGGCTGATAGAGGTGTGGTTGTTGAGCATGGAGAAGGCTTCAGCTATACCTTACTGTAGCTTCATTCCAATAAATGAAGAGGGCTTATAAGAAAGGTGTAGAGAAGCTTTTAACCAAGGCCTGTAGTAACAGGACAGTGGGTAAGAGGATTAACCTAAAAAAGGGTAGAGAGAAAGGTATAAGAGGGTGGATATGAGGAAGAAATTCTTTACTGTGAGGGAGGTGAGGCACTGGAACACCAGCGAAGTTGTTGACGCCCCATCCCTGGAAGTGTCCAAGGCCAGGCTTCATGGGTCTTTAAGCAACCTGGCCTAGCAGAAGATGTCCCTGACCATGGCAAGGGGGTTAGAACTAAATGATCATTAAGGTCACTTCCAACCCAAACTGTTCTGTGATTCTGTGGTATCAGATCTAGCTTTTAATTGAGAAGTGGATAGTTATTTATTATTTTTAAGAGAGGATTTTCTAGAATGAAACAAAGGTGACCATGAGAAAATTGAACTCCCTGTCAGATCAAATGTAAGACATCATGATACATCTTAAACTGGAGTAAGGTAAACACTGATTCACAAATGGTCCTGATTCTAGTTGAATTAGAAAATCCCACAGGTAAATGTGCTAGTCCTTAAGTTATACCACCTGCATCACTAAAAATCCAAAGAGGGAATAAATTAGATGGAGGAAGTAGAAGCAGGATTTAAAGGTAACATGCAGTGGCAAATTTAAGCTAAACATGAAGAAAATAATCCTCTTAACAATAAGACTTTTAAGACAGTAGAATGTTCTTTTAGGAAAGTAATGGAAAGCCTCACACTTCAGTGACACACATGCAAAGGAGGTTTAAACAGTGTTTGATTTGTGCTAGAAAGAAATTGGTCATTAAATGTACTTTGAAGTTCTGAAGAAGATTTTAAAAATCTATGCCTTCCAGCCAAATGTGGTAACTGCTTCACTACACAGTTCTTGATGCAGACACGACCACAAGGATTTTAAGACATGATTTTTATGTGATGCCAGGGTTACTACTAGAATCAAAAACAAAATGTTATGGACAGATGAACAGATTCACATGGTTTTCCTACCAACTAGCTGAAGGGCCCACCAGGCAGCACAAATTACTCCATCCAGCAATGCATTTGACCTCCTTTCTGCAGTGAAATTGCCCTGGATATGTCAGTCCTGAACACAAGAAAAGAGCAACAAGTCAGGTATATATCTTGAATTCCTCGCATTATTTAAATAAACATAATTCACCTGGTCCAGAACTGCTCAGGGTGAAAACAAACCAGTACAAGTTACAGTCATAGCTGAGGATTTCAGGCTCCACAGAGGTCTCTGCAGCCCCTTCAGGAGTACAGGCTGCCCCAGTGCTCTCTCCCTGCGCAACTCGTACCCTTTCCCATCACTGTGTGTGTTAAGCAGGTAGGGCTTCCACATCTCTACAGGAAGACAATGCAAGTAGGGCAGACCCCATGCCCAAGGGGGCGAGGATTACTGGTTACCCCCCTGTCCTGAGAGAGCTGTGAACATAATTGTGTGTATGCATATGTAATATGAATTTTTTGGGACTAATTATTCAAGAATGTTTAGGATGTTATTTTTAGTATTAACATCATCATGAGTATTATTATCATTATTTGTTTGTTATTTATTTGGAAAGTGTCTAATATTGAAGACTATCTACTGTATTAGATATGAGTCCTGAATGTATTGTTTGTTGACTGACAGTTTCTTACATGTTGTTAAGAAATTAATAAACTGCTTTGATTTAATTTAGAATTTGTGAAAAGAGCATTTTTATCCTGTGTCTATCAGAAAGCATTAAAAGAATTTCCACTGGCCAAAGAAAAACTTGCAAGAAAAACCTCCAAAGCCTGGCAGAAGGAGAATCTGGAGGCCTGTCAGCCTGACCTTGGTGCCTGGCAGGGTTATGGATCAGATCATCTTGAGTGTGATCGCACAGCACAAGCAGGACAATCAAAGGATGAGACGCAGCCAGCATTAGTTTAGGAAAGGCAGATCCTGCTTGACCACCTTGATCTTTTATAACCAGGTGACCCAACTGGTGGGTGAGGGGAAGGCTGTGGATGTGTCTGCCCTGACTTCAGCACAGCCTTTGATACTGTCTCCCAGGGCATTATCCTGGAAAAACTGCAGGCCATGGCTGTCAGGGGTGCACTCTTGGCTGAGTTAGGAACTAGCTGGATGGTCAGGTCCAGAGTGGTGATGAACGGGGCTGCATCCAGCTGCCAGCTGGTCTCTGGTGGTGTCCCCAGGGATCAGTGTTGGACCCAGTCCTGTTCATTATCTTGATCAATGATAATGAGGGACTAGAGTGTACCCTCAGTAAATTCATGGATGACACCAAATTGGGTGGGAGTGTGGATCTGCTGGACAGCAGGAAGGCTCTGCAGAGGCATCTGGACAGGCTGGAGCGATGGGCCTCAACCAACAGCATGAGGTTCAAAAAGGCCAAGTGTTGAGTCCTACACTTTGGCCACAACAACACCAGACAGTGCTACAGACTGGGACAGAGTGGCTGGAAAACTGCTCAGAGGAAAAGGACCTGGAGGTGCTGACTGACAGCAGCTGAACATGAGCTGTCAGTGTTCCCAATTGGCCAAGAAGGCCAATGGCACCCTGGCCTGTATCAGCAGGACCAGGACAGTGACTGGTCCCCTCTACTCAGCACTGGTGAGGCCACACCTCAAATCCTGTGTCCAGTTCTGGACCCCTCAATTCAAAAAAGACATTGAGGTGCTGGAGCGTGTCCAAAGAGTAGCTACAGAGCCAGTGAGTAGCCTAGAGGGTAAGTCCTCTGAGGGGCAGTTGAGGGAGCTGGGAATGTTTAGTCTGGAGAAGGAGGTTGCTCTCTCCAAGTATATGAAAGGAGGTTGTAACCAGGTGCAGGTCAGACTCATGTCCCAGGTAACTAGTGACAGGACAAGAGCACATAGCCTCAGGTTGTACCAGGGAAGGTTCAGGCTGGACATAAGGAGGAATTTCTGCATTGAAAGGGTTGTTAAATATTGGAATGGACTGCCCAGGGAGTCACCATCCCTGGAGCTGTTCATGAAAAAGCTAGACGTGGCACTCAGTGTCATGGTCTAGTTGATAAGGTGGAGGTCAGTCAGAGGTTGGACTTAATGATCTCAAAGGTGTTTTCCAAATGAAAGAATTCTGTGATTCTGTGAAAGTTTGAAGACTTAAAAAAGATTTTCTCAATGGCACAAGTATTCATTTATATCATATTATTCCTTCTAACAGTCACAAAAAGTGATGTTAGGACATATCAGATAATTTTAGATTACTTTCTCTTTAAAGGTTTTTTGAGAATTTTTCATGGGAGATGCTGACTTTTGTGAAGGCAAAACCAATCCATCAGATTTTGGCAAAGATACATGTTTACCCACAGATATAACATGAGGCAGGTGGTGTTAAAAATTCCAAAGTTCTATTTTATGCATTAAGAAAAGTTCCTCCCTAACCCAAGTGGCAGAGCTAGAAAAAGGATTTAAATTCTGTGCTCAGAAAAATTTAGATATTTCCTTTCAATATTATTGTTACAGATTTTTGCAGAGTGAAAGTGTAAATCTTAGGACTTACAAGAGGTACATGAGTTTACAAGAAGCCTCAGGACAGCTTTCAGTCAATCTAAATTGGCCCTTACTGAATTAAATCTTGTGTCATTTCACATTATCCTGTGAAATTTTATGCTAAGACTTTGTATGATAAATTGCAACAATAAAAATCATTCATCTAAAGAATTCCACTGGGAAATTAATGTTTCCATTTTCTCTAGTTTTGGACTGTATGTAGTGATTTTAGAAGGGTCTTGTTTGCAAATTACATAAAACAGGAGATATGCTGGAAGATATTTTCATATGAAAGAAGAAGTGTCTATAGAAATCTGCATGAAATCCTTGTAGAAATTGGGAGCATTAACACATATTTAGGTAATTATCTTAGAAGCACCACACTTCTGTTGTAGGAATGAGATATTTGCTTGCAAATGACTCATTAAGGAAGGTTTCCATAAAAATCGTACTCTGTTAAAAAAAAACAAAACCAAAACAACAAACTTGAAATATCTAAAAAAACTTGTGAGAAGTAATCATCAAGATATCATTTCAATGCCATCTGTCTAACTTTCCAATGCCTGATGCACTCCACAGTGGAATGAGCTCAAGGATTATAATTCAAAAATGAGAGCATTTTCTACAATATTAGTTTAATTTGATTTTTTTAAACGTTTTTCCAGCTGTGAAGGAGTCCATGAAATAATTTTAAATATTATCATTCAAACAAACAAACTAGAATCTTAAAACAAACAAACAAACAAAAAAAAAACAAACAAAAAAAACACCTACCTTCACTCAAAGATTCAGCATGTTTTGGAAAGCTGAGGCTTGTTCCACTTCACTAAAAATATTTAGCTCACTGAGATTTACAAATACAACTGCTTGCAAAAAAACGATTCAGATGAACAGGGTTTCATTTGGTGTTTAAATGCATGTGTTGCACCATAAATGCTCAAAGAAGCCACTTAGACTTTTAGGAAAAGAACATGGTAAACGGACAGAACATGCAGAGGAACCAAATTTTAAGGGTCTGATCTTGCCTCAGATTATTCATGATCAGCTCTGTGTGCATTAGTTTAAGTGCAAGACAAGAATCCAATAAGACGTTCAGGGGTTTAAGTAAGCATTCAGAAACTAGAACCAAACAGAAACATTTTTTTCTCCATGAGTTGTTTTAATTTAAAACACAATAAACATGAAATTTAGTTCAATTTTTTATTAGAACATAAAGTTTTGGTTGTTTTGGTTTTGGGTTTTTTTGTTTGTTTGTTTTTTTGTTTTTTGGGGGTTTTTTTAAGTTTAGAGCAGAAATTATTTTCTATTTCCTTTAACCAGTAGGAACATATGCACACATACATATGTTTTAAATGCACTTCTATTTTCTTTTTTACTTTTAATGTGGTCTCTTTTTTTTCACATCTTAAAATTACAGAATAACTCAGATGGTAAGAGACTTCAGAGGAGGTGTCTAGTCCAGGCTCTTCTTCAAAACATTCTTCTTCTTGAAACACCTTCAAGGATGAAGACTGCCCAACCTTTCTGGACCACCTGTTTCATTTCTTAACTGCTTAGGCCAGCTTGGACCTCCCATGTTTCCTGCCCACTGTCCTTTATCCACCTGAGAAAAGCAGAGTTCCTAGCCACAACAGCCTCCCTCTGGAGAGGCAGGTGGCTGTTGGGTCCCTGCAGCAAGCCCAGCTCCCCTGTCACCTTCTCACAGGGCCACTGCTCCCACCATGACCATCCTGAGGGTTTCCCTAGACTTGCCTTGGTGGATCAAAATCTCTTTTCTACTGGGAGACCCAGTTGGATGCAGGACACCAGGTGGGGTTTGAAGATAGATGGTCCCTCCCCTCAGTTTGGAGGTGGTACTGTTGGTAGTGCAGTCCAGGGTGCTGCCAGGTCATGCTCTGGCTCATGTCCTTCTTCCTCAGTCCCCAGCTTGTAGCTGCCGTGGAGTCTTCCATCCCTGTAGCAGGGACTTTGCATCAGACCTTGTTGAATTCCATAAGGTCTTTGTGCATATCCCTCTGACTCTGAGTTTTCTCTGAACAGCAACCCTGCCCTCAAATATATTCACTCTTCCTCCTGCTCCCCCAGTTTAGTGTCATCTGTAAACTTGATAAGTCTCTGTCACCATCAAGGTTGTTGACAGAAGTATTAAGCAGGACAGATCCATTCTTGTTCCCTTTTTTGTTGTTGCACTTCTTTTAAAGTGTTTTCTCAAACATTAAAGTGAGGGAAAAAAGATGTTTCCACACTTTCAATGCTTCTGGGGTTTTAGCCTATTTTGTTGCTTCTTTTTTTCTTACTTTTTTTTTTTCACTTGCAATAAAAGGTGAGAAGTAGAATAGATGGTAAAAGGGAGGGAAAAAAACCCTAAAAAGGAAATGTTGACTGGAAATATCAAGGCTCTTTTCCAAAATATTTACAATGTGAAATACAAGTGGATAGGAAAAGAACCTTGAAAAATAAAATAAATGTTTATAGGAGTTTTTAAATCAAACTTTAAAAATTATTATTTATTTCTCTCAAAATAACATATATTCCCCCTCTGAAAACAAGAGCTAATTAAATTGAGCAACGAACCAGCCACATCCAGAATAACTGGATGCAGTTACACTGGATCAATGATTGTGATAAAGACAGACAACTATAATCTGACTAATGAAACACCCTTGATATATTTTCTGTTGGATGGAAAAATGCTTTACAAACTGTACAAATTGGGGATATGGACCTGTTGTCATTGCCAAAGAACTAACACAGAATGAAACAAGCCAGGCAAGAATGTTACTAAACCTTTTGTAACCAGGGAATGTGCAAGCTATTTTTTTTTCTCAATGTGATGAGAAAATTACATTTAAACTGTGATGCCAATAAACATACCATCTTTTTGGTATTTTTGAAGGACTGATGCCTCAAGCAAAAGGGCTGTGTGATTCAGCCTGGAAAAGTTTCTGAGCATTTAAAAAATTCATTAATTCTGATTATCTGATATCTCCCTTTTATAGATTAAAGACCTAAAACAATTCTTCAACCCTTCCCTTCTCCACCAGAGCTTTACTTTGAGCTTTGAACCTAACATGGTTCAGACTTGAAAATCTAAAGAAAAAAATGCTAACAATAAATGGTTTGCAATCAGGAAAATATGAGTATATAGAATAAACAACAATTATACAGTAAGTTTGAAGAAACACATGGAAGCATTTGAAGACTTTTTGGAAGCATCAGACTGAATTTTAGACCTATGCAATGCATTTTTCTATGTAAAATATAATATTAGACTAATGATACAGAAAACAGAATAAAGACCAAGTTTACACATTAAAGTCATATCTATATTATGTTATGACTGTTCTGGCATTTAGCCTACCTCACAAAAATGTCCTTACTAAGAAGCAGATAACAGGCCATTAAATCAACAGAGAATAGAACCAAAGATGCTGTGCTGAAGCTTCCTAAAGTTGGTGGAGAAATATCTGTACAAGTGCCTCTGGCATTGGGAATGACTGCAGTGTTAGTGACAGTTCATTGTATTTACTATGCAAGCCTATCACCCACAGCTTTGCCAACAGAAGATGAAGAAATTCACACCAAAGAAAAGCTAATGTTTTGCCTCTGAGCTGGAGATGTTCATGGTGCCTAGATCAATAGGATGCTGAAGCAGCTGCTGTTCAACAGATGCTGTAACATGTTCTGTTTGGAATGAGGAGCTTCAGCATTCCCCTTGGGATGCCCTGCAGCCAACACCAGTTTGGTTTGGTTTTTTGTCTTTTTCTTTTTTTTTTTTTTAATTATTTGCACCTTTGTCTTTCAATACATTGGATTATATGACCTTTACAAGCCAAGATCATTGTCTAACTGAAATATGGCAGCTAAGAATGCACACAGGCTAGACACAGCACTGAAAGGCTAAAATACAGATAATCTATTCATACTCCAAAAATCCTTCATCTTCGAAAGTTGTTACCTTCTTACTCAAATGACTTTAACATCTGTCTTTTTTCTTTCTCACTGGAAAAAAAAAAAAAAAAGACTACAAGATCAGAGATATTTTTTTCAAACAAATGCTCCAAATTAGAAGAAAAAATAACCTTAATTGCTTCTCATGAAATCCTCAGGCATAAAAGTCTTTCAGGTTCTCAGACACTAACATGTCCTCACTGTTCTCTTCACTAACTTTCTGCAGGTGTCTCTGGATTTTTTTGTTTTATTTGAACATTTTCTCAAACATGTCCAGTGCTGATAAAACTATGCTGAGAAATGTATTTGGAATGACAAGTGTAGGCACAGGCAAATTGTTTATAGAGTTTTGCCTCTGAATTTTTTTCATCATATCCATTCTCTTACTTGGCATTTAATTAACAGTCAAAGAAAACTTTAATAAGATTCACTCACTTAATTGCTCAGTCTATTGCTGCTTCACTTTATCTGGCCTCTCAGACACATTAAAGATTTTAACAAGGATTTGCTGACTACACAATATGAGTACTGGGCAATTAACTTACCTGTAATACCCATAACACTCAGAGTTTACTTCTCAAATTATTCATAAGGATAGTTACTACTTCCAGGTTCTCTCTTTACACAGATAACTGAACAGCTAACCATTTTCTAGATTAATGTAAATAAATAGATATACTTCTAAATGTTGTTCTCTTTCAGTCAAGTATATCAGCCACTGGGAACTGTTTTGACTGGACATATAGCTGGCAAAACATAATTTCTAGTTTATTAAATGTACAACAAAATCTAGCATGGAGGTGTGAGACAATCCAGAAGAAATAAAGAATCATTAGAGATACTCACCTTAATATCTTTTTCTCTTCCTTGCCACCAAGGTGACTTTATAACAAAAAAACACATTCAGTACCTCTTATACTAATTGCTTTCAAGACTTCATGCTACTGCTACTGTTGTTACTATTCTTTTTTTCACAGTAGAGAAAAGAGCATTTTATGGAAAATTATCTCTGGACAAAATTTTATTATATGATCTGATAAAGAAAGAAAAGTACTCCACTCCAGAAAATATTGTTTACTAGTCATCAATAAATATTCTAAGAACTTTTTTCATATCTTTAGATTTTCCCATATTGTACAACTATAATTTTTATCTTCAGAGTGATACAACAGAGGGTTATGTTAGCACAGAATAACAGCCATCCTGAGACTTAGAAAACAAAGACTGTGCTCAGCCAATCCAAAAAAATTATTCACATGAAAAAAATAAGCAACAAAGACAAATCCTTAGCTAGAGAGCACCTTTTGGTGTGAAAAGGCAAAATATTGTTCCTTTATAATTTCCTGTTCAGTAGTTGTACAGTCAGAAATTATGTCTAAGCTATCTTTGGTAGAATGAAATGAAGGAGAAATTGGTAGGTTCAAACTGTTCAACAATTAGTAAACAAGCCTTTCTGAAAGCCCTTCTTTCCCAAAGAAATTTCCACTCGAAGTTAAGCGAAGATGACGATTCATCCGCAAAGAATGATGCGATACCAAGAAAAGGTTGCCCTCAAGGATGTGCCCCTGAGCCCCTGAGAGGAGTCACATGCCGGTGTTGTATGAGTCGCTGGTGTCAGAGATGGGAAGGGACACTAAACCTTGCTCACATGTCATCTTGGGTAAACAAAACAATTATTTCAACAAACAGGAAAGAAATTGAAACACAGACGCAGGGACGGATTTAAAAGTGCAAAGTTTTGGTATTTTATTTTTATATTTTTTTACAGAAAAGGGAAGGAATGGCCCTTCCTGCCAAGATTTTTGTAGTCCCTTGTGACATTTGTATTTATACTAGGGACATGGCACAAGCTGAGGAGAAATAGTTTTCATAATTTTTGAAATTTGAATACCTTTCATAATGCATCTTTAAACAACTTTCAGAGAGTTACTGATATTATGGATAATGCTACAGCTCAGAATAACTCTGAGGGTTTTCAGTTTTTGTGTGTCATGGGTGTGAATAGAAATAAATGAATAATGCAACATTATTCAGTAGAAACACCTTAGAGTAATGAGTCAGCTTAATCTAAGGGATGTTGCTCCCCTGATTTCTCTACAGGGAAAGGAAATGGCAGTAGAAAATACATGAGATCAAAGCAAGGAAACAAATGTGCAAGATAGGACATACACCCAAGGGCCTGACAGAATAAGATGGGAAGCTTTGGGCAAGGAAGAAGTCTGCACAAGTTCACACTGATTAACTGTGACAGTGTGTTCCCTTCTGGGCTTAGATGTGTTTTTCAGTTGTTGGTTCTAGGGGCATACCCCGTCTGTGTCTGTTCCCATGGCAGGGAGAAAGTCTAGCACCTTGGTTTCTCTCTCCAGGCTCTGTGTTTCTACACAAGGGAACTCCACTCTTCCTCCAGGCATGCAGTGGCCATAACATGCTGTCAGGGGAGCACTAGGAAGCCCAGGATCCTGGGTTGAGGAGTGACACATGCAGATGCCTGAGGAGCCAGCTGCAGCACTGAGACAGTTGACAGGCTCAGTGCTTGCATTTAATGCAGGACCAAGATGAATGTTGTGGGGCTGATCACCCTACAGCCTAATTTCTAACATGAAGCATGAGTGTGGTTGAAGCAAACTAGATTTCTCCTGGATAATGCCTGGCCATTACTCACACAAGAGCATGCACCCGTAGGGGCCAATGAACAGGGTACTTCTTCTCAGTAGGCATAGGAGACAAGTGTGCACCAGATTTGTTCCTCTTTGCTTTATAGTTAGTGTCTTTTAATAGTATCCTGCTATCCTAGCACACCACTGCATGCACTCCCTTTTGTTTCAACATTATGCTGAACTGTAACATTAATCTCACATTATTGCAGGTACTTTGGACTAAAAAATACTACTCCCAATATTACTTTTATACTAGGGCCATGGAGCAGCAGGTGGGGTGCTGACTTAGAGTTGAATTTTATGTACTGTGAGCATGCATTATCATGTCACTTGGACTCAGAAAAGAGAAGAATACATTTCTTTAGCAGTTCAACTCCAACCAATGGTTTGGACTTAAAATCTCTTATAGCTCTCCATAGGGTTAAAGCCAGGAAAGTAATTATGACTGAGTATTCCTTTTAGGGTTTTAGCTGGTTTCTAAACTATAAGTCTAGAATGTCATCATGGATGGAACCTACATAAACAGCATTAACTACAGTGAGCTGGTGAAAGTGAGGCAGTGTGTGCCACAAAAGCCTGAGGAGTCAGCTCTAGAGTCTCAGTGTCATAAAGGGATCAGAAAAGTAAAGCTCATGCCTGGGAACGGAGCCAGAAGAACTGTTTACTGATTTAGGCAAACATACTAAGATTCACTGCTTGAGGACCCAGTACATCAGCTTGATAAAAATCCAACAACTTTTACCAGATTGGGAACTTTCAGTTCAATTCTCACTCCTGAATTACTTGGGATAGGCTTTGAGGTGAGTGGGAATTATAAATAAATAAATGAACAGACAAACAAACAAATAAATAAAAACACTAGAAATTGTACAGTTGCTGTTTTAAGCGAATTCTCTCCTGCATCCAGAATCTTGAACTTGCCAGTACTGTCAGATACCAAAAATGTAATTCAAAGTATTTTCCAAATGAAGTGCAGTAATTGCAGTAAGGACTTCTATTAACAGACACAAAATTCTCAGGTTCTTTTTCCTTACTGGCAGAAAAGATAACAATCATGTTATTGACAAAGATAGCAATCATCTCATTTTCATAANTACAATATATATATTTTTAGCTGCAGAAAAAATAAGAAGATAAAAATATTTGGCACTTACTTGATTTATAGCAGTTTGACTAAGGTTAAAATATAAAAAAGCATTGCACAAGCTTGACATTATACCTATGTCGGTATACTCCATCTTTCAAATCCCAATACAGGAAAAAAAATCAGTTATTCATGCACTACATTCAGTGTTCAGAAGCTGTGAGATTTTTCTTGAAGTCAGTCATTATATGGCTCTTCTGTATTCAGTTCTTCAGGGGAAAAGAAAGGCCTGTGAGGACAGCAACAATCTGTGCTATGCTGAGTTAAAATTTTGGACTGCGTCTCCTTTGTTGTGCTGTATTAAGTGCCACCATGAGGAAGGACGAGGTCAAGGGGAAAAGAATCATGAAGGATACCACAAAGCCATAGCCTCCATAGCAATGCTGAAGCTCAGATTGTCCCTGTGAAAACGCTGTAGACAAATACACAAAGGGCATTTGAAAATCATTTTAATAATAAAATATATGTCAGAGCCATACTGAAAACTAGATTCCAGCTCAGTGAACTGTGTTTTCATGCATTATACAACACCAATTACTATGTAAATGGCTATGAAATAAACTCGAGTGTAATTTAGGAGTTCTGTGTTTCACGAAGTAAGCATCAGAAAGCACTTGATGCATTAAGTTCAAAAAACATGTTATGACATTTAACATTAACATGTACAGAAAAGCTGAGAAACAGGAGAAGAGACCATTTAAAGTCCATTTTGAATTATGGGAGAAAGACTGTCTTCAATTCAAAGATTATCTTCACTTTCAAAAATAGTTCTGGGATTGAAGACACACCTCAGTCTTTAAGAATTCCTTAAGAACCTAAGGAGTAAAACACACTAAAAATTAGTAACAACAGTATTCAGTAACAACAAAATTTTTTAGTTCATTTTTTTTAGGTACAAATTACTTCCATATCTGGTTAGATGCAACAGAAATTGCATCTTTCTTGACAAAAGGTATCTATAGTCTGGTTTTATAGTATGACATTAGGACTTGACTTTTCTCCTCAAAATAGCTATATCATCACTGTTCCAGTGAAGCATACCATCTGTCTGACCCTGTGTGCTTGACCTCTGCTTCAGCTCATGCCAGCAGCTTCTGGTGATAGGGGAACATACACATGGTGGAGGGGTTAATTCACCACCCCTTTGGGTGGCATGGACCCAGCTAGAGCAGCCCTGGCAACAACTGCTGTGCTCAAGTTTTTCTAAAGACACTTTGGCAGATCCTTTGCCCTTACATATGCTGAAATGGTCACAGTTTTCACTCTGCGCTGGTCCCTGTGTCTCACCAAAAAGACAAAGAGGGCAGAGGACCTGTGTCCGCTAAGAAGGTTGAAGATTCTAGAAAGGGATCTCCTGTAACGTAGTCCTAGTGACATGCAATGTCTAACATCTTTTGCTACAAAGGAAATCAGTTTTTCCAGTTCTGAAGATTTCTTTTTCAAAGAAGCAGGAACTTGTGATAAGTATTTTATAAAAATAGTAAAACAATACTACCAGTACAGTGATGTGTTCATAAAAGTAGTACCTGGCTACACATAAATCTTCCAGTCCTTCTCCTCCTGCCTCTAAAGTGACTTCTACAGCACTAACTTTATATCTTAGGACAAGTGTACAGTGTTTGTTGTTTTGGTTTGGTTTTTAGCTTGGGATTTTTTTAGTTTGTTGAGGGGGTTTTGTTATAATAATATTATTTATTTATTATTTCATTATCCACAGAGTTTATC
>VXBX01002794.1:4962-17952 GCA_013400415.1 Scytalopus superciliaris
AAAAAAAAGAAAAAAACTATAAAAATTAAGTCATCACAAGGACTTGTATTCAAATAAGGCCATCCCCATTCTGGCAATACTAATGTATGGCCATTATCTATGCACTGGCACAGTGCACTAGCTCAAAAAATGGCTCTGACCCACTCAGGCTAATTGACTTTCTACTTGCAGCACGTCCCCTTAAAAGCATTTGATAAACCTAACCTGGATGTGTCTTTTCCAGTTCCCAAAATTCAGCACAACCACAATGGTGATTTATGCTCAAACTCCTGTTTTTAACATATTCAGGCCTCTGCACAACTTGGGCAGAGTTTCTGTTCACAGTGTGTCAATACCCAGCTGTGCCAACAACTCAGAATTTCAAGCAGCATCCAGGTTCACAATCCTCCTAGTCTTGATTCCCATGAGGACACTGGAAAGCTGGACTTGGGTGCAAATCACAGCTGCTATAGGAGTAGGCAGCCTTCATGTAGCAAGTGTCCCAGCATTCCTTTTCAGGATATTTAACACATCCCTAGGATGAGAAAGCAGGACACACTAGGATACATGGCCCACAGCTTCAGACATTATATGGAGCAAACTGAGAGGGATAAAAGGTGCACATATGCAGGTGAAGGGGACATGAGAACAACCAGGTACATGCAGTGCCCGTGGCCCATAAACATCTTAAAACATATGAGGCACTGGGAATTATTATGGCCATAAACTAAAACACAGGAAGTTCCATCTCAACATGAGGAAGAACTTCTTTACATTGAGGATGGCAGAGCACTGGAACAGGCTGCCCAGGGAAGTCATGGATTCTCCCTTTCTGAAGACATTCCCAACCCACCTGTGCCACCTGCTGCAGGTGACCCTGCCTTGGCAGCAGGGTTGGACTGGATGATCTCTAGAAGTCCCTTCCACAGAATCACAATATCAGGCAGGTTGGAAGGGACCACAGTGGGTCATCTGGTCCAACCTCCCCGCTTAAGCAGGGTTGTCCTAGAGGACATGGCACAGGATTGCATCTAGACAGCTCTTGAGTATCTCGGGTAAGGAAGACTTCACAACCTCTCTGGGCACTGTAAGGATTGTGTGATTCTGTGAATTATTTCGCATCAGCTGGGTCAAGATGCAGTGTGTGTGACACTCTCAGCACGGAGCATCGCTCCGCTCCCCCTGCATCCCGTGTGAGCCCTGGGCACGGAGCATCGCTCCGCTCCCNTGGGTCAAGATGCAGTGTGTGTGACACTCTCTGCACGGAGCATCGCTCCTCTCCCCCTGCATCCCGTGTGAGCCCTGGGCACGGAGCACCGCTCCGCTCGCTGCAGCAGCGGCCGGGCCCGGCGACCGTGAGGAGCTCTGCAGAGCAAACCCGCCGCTGGGAGGAGGAAAAGGGGAACGTCAGGCTCTGAGATGGGACGGAAGCCGCCCGAAGAGGAAGGAGCGAAGAGGAGGAAGGCCTGTCCCCGCTCTGCGCTGGGGGCAGCGCAGCGGCCGCGATGGCGGCAGGACCGCATCCCCCGCATCTCCCTCATCCCCCGCATCCCCCGGGTCCGCCCCCGCCCCCGCCGCGTTCGGACCCTCCCGGTCAGCCATCCCCGCACCGGGCAGGGCCCGGAGCAGCCGGGGCGACCCCGGCCCCGCCGCCCTCCGCGCAGCCACCGCCGCCGAGGGAGGGAGAGAGGGAGGGAGAGCAGGGGCGGGGGAGGCGGCGCGGTACCTGCTGCGTGCTGAAATCCCAGCCCAGGTAGCAGGGAGAGGCCATGGCACGGCACGGCACGGCACGGCACGGCACGGCACGGCACGGCACGGCCGGACCTCACCCGGCAGCCGGGGCAGGGACCGGGAAGGGGGTGGTTCTGCTGGGCCGGCCTCCCCGGGCAGGAGCCCCAGCCCGGCCCCGCCGAGCGGCAGCACCGCGGTTAATGAGTGCTGGGAGGGCACGGACCCGCTCCCAGCCTCGCACGGAGCGGCCGGGGACAGCTCGGGCCGGGGTGATGCCGTGGCGGGGCTGAGGTGACAGCGGGGTGATGCGATGTGGGGGTGATGAGATGGTGGGGGTGATGACATGATGGGGTTAGATGCGATAGTGGGGTGATGCGATGAGGGCGGTGATGCAAGGCAGGGTTGAGGCAATGCTGGGGTGCTGCGATGGTGGAATTGTCCCCAACGCGGGCTCGTTCCCCGATGCGCAGCGCCAATTCACACACCGAGGCGAGGTATTTGTGTATTTTACTCTAGTAAAGCAAAGAAGGGAGCTAGGCGATAACCCACAAAAGGCTGTCTCACTGATCGTCAAAACTTTACACTATTTATACATTTTAACAAACCAAGCTTTTTCTGGTTACAATTTATATAACTTTTCTATTAATTAGTACGCGACTCCTTATTTGCTAGTTATATCTCCTGCTTCCCATGGTAATTAGTGCACAGGCACCGTTCTTCTCTCTGAGCCTGGGGTCTGTTTTGAGTAGATGGTCAATGAGTCAGTGATCGTGATCTCCCACTGCCAGAATTACCTGTCCCTGTTACTGCTCAGTCCTGCTGTCTTCACTCTTGGTGGCTCTTGTTCATCTTGGGATTGTCTTCCCTCCCTTTAAAACAATGGATTAGCCAAGCACACGAAATCATAACTGTCCAGCTACATCTATGGGTCAACAATTGAAAAGAAATTTGCAAAGTTTGACTCAAACCCTTATTCAGGTCTTGAGGGGCTCAAATCTTGAGGGGCTCAGTATGAGGATGATGCAATGGTGAGATGATGGGATGGTGGGTTACCCTGTGCCAGGGCTTGCATGAGGCTGCTGAGCATCAGTAACCAGCACCCATTACATGGGCATCCCCAGCAGCAGTGCCTGGGCCAGTGAGAGAATGCTGGAGCTGCTGTGCAGAGACCACCCAGGAACCAGAACCAGAACAAAAGAAGAAATCTCAAACCACAGTCCAAAGGAATTAATGAAATTTTAATATCCCGTTACTGTGTACCAGGCCTGTTGTGGTATCACGCTGTGGTTGGAACAAACACACAGTATTCCATTAAAAAACCCAGAATTGTTGCTTTTGAAGTTTTGTTTTCTAGTTTGCCTTTTTTCGGCTGGGAGGGTTGGGGAGGTTTTAGGGTTTTGTGTTACCTGCCGTAGCATGTGACAAGCAAAGTGGAATTGCTTAATCAAAAGAAAGCTCATGCAAAATACACTTCCATTCTGCAATCAAGGTGGTATCTCAGCAGAGCTTTAATGAAGTCAAATAGGTTTTGCATGCAGGATCTTAAAAGGCTTTAACAGTACAAACACTTTATCTGAAATGCCCTTAGAACTGTATTACTTTTTTTAATATACACTGAACATTTTAAAACTCCCAGTGATTTCTCAAAGCCCTAATTCCCACAGGTTTACACTTTTAAGATTTCTAGCTATTATTGCAAAGAAAAACCTTCAAAACATTAATGGCCACCAGGTAGTAGTGGAATTTCCCTCCCCCTGAGGAGCTCATACTGGATGAACCTGTCCTGAACAAAGGTCTCACTTAACCAGAGGCTGTGAAGGAAATAATGTTTTTGAAATGTTACCAAGAACAGTTTCCTGAGTGTAACTTATACCAGAAAACAAAGGATCAAATATCACATAGAGGCTGGGGTTTTTATTAATGCAGAGTGTGAGTGGTGAGCCAGGGAGGAGAGGTTTGCTTAGCCCTTTCATTGGCTGCATATTCCTTACAAAGAGATTTGGAGGCTGAGGCTTGAAATGTTGCAATTTTCAACTTGACATGCTGCAGAAATGAAGAGAAACTGAAGTTACTTCTGAAGAAAGCTGCAAGAATGATAAATTACTTCAGAAAACAGACATTAGTGAATTTTATTTTTTTTTTAAAGGAGGTATTGGCTAGTAGAAAGGAAAAAAGACCTTATAAATAAAGCAATCTTATGAGGATGTAAGAATCAGTTATATTCTTCAGCAATCAGATCAGAGGAATAGTCCCAATTAACAAGAAATCATTTGACTTAAACAGTACAGAAAAGTTGGGGCTGGAATAACCACTCTCATGTTATCAGATCTCCTTAAAAATAGGAACAAGGGGACAACACAATTCAGGAGGAGAACCCACCAAAGGATAGAGTGGGAGTGTTATTGTTGTTATTTTCACTTCTCATGGTTTTCTAAAGAAAATAAGGAAGTTTGGAGAATCAATGCCTTACCCAAGTTCACTCTGTTGTTGATCCTTCCACCAAGGCAGCGTTCTCTCAAATTTATTGTTTGTGTATGGAAAATGTGCATTGCTGCTGTTCTTTCTGCATTCAAGTTTCTTGAAAGCAAAGAAGGTTTAGCTCTGCATTTATCAGTGAAGTTGCATTCATGTACTAGTGATGTTTTAGCACTGACAAATCCAGAATTTCCAGAGGGGACAGACAAAATGCCGTTTATAATTGAAATGTCACCACCGCAGATTAACAGCTTGAGGCAAAGCACAGATTAATCACTCAAGACACAGAGCAGAGTAAAGGGAAAAGCGAGTTTATTCCCCTTTTCCTATTAACTAGTTTCCGACCTGATGGAGAAGCAATATTTCCGTGTTCTCCTAGGCCCTTGGCTGTTTAGATAAGTTATAACTAGTATGCCAATTAATGCCTTTTTTTTTTTTCTTCCCCCCACTGTCAAGTTACCTGCAACTGCACATTTATTTCAGTTCATTGAAAAACATAAATTAACTGTATCCCACATTCCTAATACTGAGATTTTGTCACTTTTTATTCTTGCTTCCAGTATCAAAACCTGCCTCTGATCTCAGCTGCACCCTGATATACACTTGGGTTTTACTGCATTCTAAAGCAGTAAAAGTACAGGGGAACTCCTTCAGAAATAGTGACAGCCTAACTTCCAGGCTTCATTGTCATCACATCATCTGAGACATGCCAACAAGCTAGAGAGCAGATAGTGCAGACCTTTGATATAAATTAGGATGACTATATTGACAGCAGTCCAGCTATCCTGATTTATGCTGGCTACATAATTTAATGGGATGTGAAAGTACTCACACCTTCACAGGAAGTAACAGCAGTCCATGGGCAAATAAAAAGCTACCAATCTTTCTGCTGCCAGCAGTACATTTTGGGCACCTAACTAGTTACTTTAAGTAGCAGGGCAGCCAAGTATTTCTAAGCCCCAAGCAGGTATTTGACATTTGTGCTTCAGCATAGGTTGGCACAGCAGAAGCAATGGGACAGGTAAGAGTTGCTGCAGACACAGACATTAGTGATGCACATTGCAATAAGCCACAGCAGCCCATGTTAGACCAAGCATTGCTAGGTCTGCTGGCACAATTATCCTTCTTCCTAATAAGAAACCTTGTGGCTCTTTAATTAGCCTGAGAAACATTAAGCATAGTAAGCTGGGTCAGATATATGCCAACCTTCTTGCCAAGTAACCTTAGAGTCACGTGCACCGCTGCTAATGAGGTGGGATATGTTTACAATATTAAGCTCCAAGTAACAACAATAACACATTAACACACCACCTGAAAAAGAAAATAAAAAAATCCCAGCCTGAGCACTAGGCCTGCCTGCTGGAACAATGTCTGAACAATGGCAATGCTCTAAAGGTCATTCCCTCTCTACTTAGCATTGCAAGCGCTCTTATCACAAAATCTCTAGCAATGTTTAACCAAGTACTGAGAATACAAAATACCACAGTACCATAAATTAAAAGAGGAAGTTTCTGATCCTTTTATTGAGATGGCATTATAACACAAACAACATTTTCCTTTCCCTAAAGATTCACTGTTGAAGTTACTTTTGCAAATGGTCTTGTGGTAACCATTATGTCTGTCCGTAGCCCCCAAATGCTCTGGAGAGTCTTGTTATTCCCTCAGTAAGAATAAGCACTTGATGTTTCAAAGCAGTGGGTCGAGGTGGCTGTTTATCCACGGTAATTTCACTGACTGTGCTGCGAACACCTGAATTTAAAGGAAGAACTTCTTTACTGCTCGGGTGACCAAGCACTGGGACAGGTTGCCCACAGAGGTTGTGGAGTCTCCCTCACTGGAGATATTCCAGAACCATCTGGACACAATCCTGTGGTGTGTGCTCTGGGATAACCCTGCTGGAACAGGGAGGTTGAACCAGTTGTCTCACTGTGAGACTCCAACCTCACTCATTTCATGATTCAATGAAAGCATGCACAAAGATCCAGCAAAATCCCTGGAATGAGTTCCACAAGAGGAAGCACAGGGCACAGTTGTTACTCAGAGACTGAAAATGTAGATTATTTAATTACAGTAATTATTCCGCAAACTTATTGGTTGATTTAATTTTTTGACATGTGCATATTCCAAATCCCAGGTGTGGTACTGCATTAGCAAATCAAAGCCCTTCACAGAGACCTCATGAGGAATCGGTGCAGGATTCCATCTAAAAGCATATACCAGCACATGGAACTATGGGTACAAGAAAAGAATTTAAATGAAGGCTCAGCTACACAATCTCAATTATACCATGAGTTTCATAGGTATTGGTCAATTTGCAGCTTTTATTTAATCATGCACATAAAATCCTCCAATTTCACTTCTATTGAATTCAGCAGAACATGTGTTGACTTCTGTGGGTACTGAATCAGGCACTGTGGAATTGTATCTGGTTTTACGTACTTTAGTTTTACAGATGTAATTTCCTTGACTCAATTAGGCTACCAGTGATTATGAAGTGCAGTACAAATTCCTCATGAGACTTCTGCATGGAAGCAAAGTAAAGGATGTTTCTGAATAACAAATTATTTTTAGGATACTTTCCTCCTCTGCACAGATTTCAAGTCCATATTCATTCTCACAATAGTAATAGTACTTAACCATCCTCTTCGGAGGACTATCTTAACTACAGCCATTTGCAAGGCTTATTAAAGTTAACTTATACACCCAGCAGATTTCCTTGAAGATGAATGCTGAAGTGGTTTGTGTCCTAATGCTCAAAAGCAAATATCTCAGATGCAAGATGTTGTCATCCAGATAAAACTTTTCATTAACAACAGATTAACCAGTCCTTTCATGCTGTACTTGATTCTTATCAAACTCCACTTACAGATAAGTACATTTTATTGATTAAAAGCAATCAAAGATAAACTCATTCCTACTCAAACAATGCCTGAAGTGGAAACTAATAAGGGGAAAACATTGCACTTTCCAGCAGCATCCTGCAAGGATCAAAAATATTTTTGCAATCAAGAATGAATCAAAATCCTCTAGTTTTCAGGTGGAAAAATCAAGGCAGAAAAGTTGAACAGCTTATCCAATTTGGTTTAGACCTTGCCTGAAATTCTCACAGAGTTCCTATATACATATCATGTCTGTTGGGAGAACAAGTAACCACAGGCTGCTGTCACCTCCAGGGCTGTAGCCTCCATAACTCTATGGATAAGAAACAGTTGGAGATAGTTGGTATAGGAAAGATACATACATAGCAGCACCAGAAATGTAAAGTTCATTTACCAGTAACTGGAATTTAAGGCATCTGTAGGGTCAAGGAAGCTTCAGTGCATTTCCAAAATCCACTGAAGAGATTTACTGAAGGCCATTCAGTTCCCTCTCACCGTCTTCTCATGGACAGTTTTGTGAGATCAAAATGGAGCAAATTTAACCATCTTGTTTGTCACACTAATTTAAGAAATCTGAGAACTGAGAAGGAAGCCAGGGAAAGTGTAAGGGAAGATGTTAGAGTTCATTTGTTTAAAATCTCTAACTGGTAAATACCTTCAGTTTCTTCTTAGATTTTCCTCTGCCCGTTGTCACTTCTATAAGAGAATCTCAGAAGTTCTCAGTGGGCAAGAATAGAACTGCAAAATAAACAACTCCTGACCCTAAATTTTGAAGGCTGATTGTTTGCACAGGGGTAGAGATTCCGGTCCTAACAACAACAGAGTGAGCAGCCTTGTAGTAAAGCAAATTTCAGCATTTTAGTTTACTTTTCACAGCAACTAGCACTCCAAAGGAAGATTACTTAATCCTCAGTACTAACAGGCAAGACAGAAGAACAAAGGTTTTTAAGTGCTGCTATGCCAGGCACAAAAAATACATAAAGAACATCTGCTGCTTTTAACTCTTCACAACCAGCACGACTGAATTTGACCTAGAGGAATCCAGTGACTTCCCTGTGACCACATTTACCATCTCCAAACAGAAAACAAAACAAAGAATGTGGTTCTGCAAAGGGAACTAGAAAGCACCAAGCTCCCAACACCTTCAAAGCCAGGAAGGTGAATACAAAATCACAAAATCATAGAATATCAGATTGGAAGGGACCTCAAGGATCAGCTGGTCCAACCCTTCTTGGCAAAAGCACATAAAGCACAGGATGCTTGCTTGGTATGATAAGTTGGGGTGCTTGATTTAGGCCTTTAGAGACACCTAGGCAGAGTGCAGGATCAAAGATATTTGATATAAACCTGCATATACATACACACTACTTAATTATATCTACATAAAGACACAAGGAATAAAAAGGGAAAATAGAATCCTTATCAAGGAAATGTGAAGGTGGACAGTGTATGACCCAAGCTCACCAAACCTTCAGAGGGACCCAAAGGACAGCTGGGCCACCTTCCTTTTGACACCGTTGAACTCTTTATATCTGAAAGCACAAGAAAGATCAGATCAGAGGAAACACCTTGAGATCATCCTGAAAACTTCCATTGTGGACTCCTTCATCCCATTAGAATGAGCATGCAGAGAGCACCAGAAAATAATCTTGCAGCATCAGAAAGTCCTGTGCCCCACTCACAGCGCTCCGTAACTGGGACGTGCTTTAAGGCTGTGCTTTCAAACAATAGAAATACATGTGCTCTTATCAAAAATCTCATTAAAAAGTAAACAGTTACTATTGATTCTACTAATACTCCCTGGAATCCAAATAACAGCAGCCACCTTGGTTCTACCTTTCTTATTACATTTTCTAAGAATAAAACAGTAACTTTCTAGCACTTCAAGACTGCATTTAAATGAATTTTTTTAAAAGCACTATAGAAAGCTAGAGAAAGGGGATTATCACAGTAACTTTGATTTTCCTTCTCTGTAACAGTTAAAACCTACAGATATTTGTATTCTGTCTTTTTAATCTCCATGAACAGTGTTGGACATGTCTACAATTCAGCACACGAATATCATAATAATATACCTCTGGTCTCAGGTGGGCAGTAAAACCCAGTGTTACAGGAAGCACATTCAGTCAGTTAACCATTATGAGCATTTTTAATTATCTTTAAATCAACAATTATTCCTATAAGGTCCTCCAAACAATTTTTAATAAAAAAACCTAATTTACTACTCACAAATTAATTAGTGCGAGATAAAATTAGTTGCATCTTTTAAAATGAGATTTTGCAACAAAGGTCAAGGGCAGTAAACATTTACTTCAAGTTCTAAAAGCCACTGCTTTTGGGCTGTGAAATATTCTCAAATTTATTTTGCCCCAGGGAAAAGAAGAATTGGTTCCATTGTGATGGAAGAACAGACTTAAGGGAAATAGAGCACTTCAAACTTCAGTGGATATTCAAACAAAAACCACTCAAATGATGCTTTGATCAGGAGTTTGTTCAATTAAAGACAGGCAAGTTTTGACATAAACCTAATCATGGCAGTAACTTTTCAGAACCTGTAGCACTGTTAGGGGATACGTGTGCCAGTGTTAGGAAATGGCTCAGCTGCTTATATTCCTCAGGAACCTACAGCCCAAATGGAGGTCTCTGGTAACATTTCAGGCTCAGGCAAACACACAGTCACATCACTCCAATAGTGCCACCTGCTGCATACTGTAAAAGGGTACAGGGGTCTGTAGATTCAAGTAACTCGAATTAAAGACTGACTGGTTTAAAGAGAAATCATAATTTGGTGTGCATTTATGACAATACAAATTCATTTTTATTTATTAGCGATGCCTAAACAGGCTAGGGGTACAAAGGAAGTTGTTCCACTGCAGTATAAAAACCCATGGGCAATCCATTTTCAAGTTTATGTCATGGGCATAACAAGGATTAGCTGTGTCAGCTCACTACACACCAAAACCACGATTAACCCAGTGCACTTTGTGATATCACATAGATTAAACCTGCGATTCATTTTATTAATTATATTGTGGTTGCAAATTACTCACAAAACACATGCGTATATATGTGTGTGTGTATATATATATACACACGCACTCATTCATGCCTTGATAGCAAAGTGCACATGCACAAACACATGTACTCTCTAACCCATACACATGCCTATAGAGACTAAATCAATTGCACCTCAAATCCTGTGTTCAGTTTTGGGTCTTTGACTACAAGAAAGCCATTGGGGTTCTGCAGTGTGTCCAGAGAAGGACAACAGAGCTGGGGAAGGGTCTGGAACACAAGTCTGATGAGGAGCAGCTGAAGGAGCTGGGGGTCTTTAGCCTGGAGAAAAGGAGGCTCAGGGGGGACCTACATTCCAGGTTCAAGGATGCTACCCTGGTAATTCCTTCTGCCACACACGGTCAGGTTGCACAAGTCACTTTCACAGGAGGTCAGTGAGTCAAAAAGTGTGACTGGAATTTTTAAAAAGGTTGGGTAACTTTTATGTCCATTAATAATGTTTGTATTGAATGCCAGCTCAAACTGTAATGAGGTTAATGAAATCTCCTGTCCCAGCATATAAACCAACTGCCTGAAGGTCCAAAGGCAGGCTCCATGTGACAACAACTCAGAACACTGGACAAACAAGCCAACTCAGGTACTGCTTGCTACAGAGCACCAGGTGTTTGTCTCAACTGAAGGCAGAATATCAAAGTAGATTTACTGAAGTCATGATGCATCAGAAAAACTCTAACATGGCATGTGCTTTTTCTAGGTTAGAGAGAAAGCAGCTTAAAGAGTATCTACAGTGTTTGACAGAGTACTGTGTTTCCTATTCTGTTGCTGGCTAAGGCAGGAAAAAACTGCAGTTAAGGTAGGCAACTTACATGATTTGTAAGACACAAGTATATTGGGAAGGCAAGAGTAATTACTAAAAAGTCAATTACTGCAGACTTACACATGTGAGACTGCTGAACCTTGCCAGAACTCTATGCACTGCATAACCAGAGTCTTGCCATCCCATGATTCAGTCAATCATTTATGATGCAATCCAAGGAACTAGAAGGAACAAGAGAACTATCTGCACTCAAGTCACTGGGAAGCTCAAGTGTGTTCAACACTTTCAGTAAAGAAATTCATTTTAAGCTCCTGCCAAAAGCCTCCCCTGAAATCAGCCACTTCAGCAGTTTGGAGTCATCAGTGTATTCCTTCTACAAAATGCATGCCAGCCTACAACAAACTGGTAAGAAAGGGCCCAGAATTTCTGAAGTAGTGAGGAGGTTTGGATTGTATGTCTCACCAGGAAGACATTCATCAATGCCTAAAACAGCCAAAAACTTGACTAAAACTTAAAATAGCAAAGTAGTCTTTCTAGTCACACCGATTAGGCTGGTAAGGGTCTATTACTATTATTAGCCAAGGAAGATTCTTACTATATAATCATTAATATATTTATATATTTTTAATCAATTAATAAAACCTCTGCTCACTTCTGTTGTTGTTGTAATGGATCTTAGTACATGCCATCTTTTTCTTATATATAAATTTTATACTAACATATTGTTGGTTCCCTTCTATCCCCAGTATTTCATTAAAACCAAATATCTGAATTGATTACTCAGCTCCCTAATCTAACAATGCATCTTCCTTACCAGCAGTGCTGTTACAATGGTGTGTGCACAAAGGGGACATAACCATTTCAGCTACACAGACATAAGTGTAGTAATACAAGAGGGTTTTTTTAGAGGGTTTAACATCTCACTTGGAGAAGAGAAGGTTGCATGTAATCTTCCAGTGTCTGCAGGGGGCCTGCTGGGAAGCCGGAGAGGGACTCCTCCTCAGGAATTGTAATGATAGGACAAAGAGTAATGGGTACAAATAGACAGGAAGTCTAGGCTGGTCTTTATTGTGAGGGTGGTTAGACACTGAAACAGGCTGCCCAGGGAAGCTGTGGATGCCCCAACCCTGGCAGTGTTCAAGGCCAGCTTGGAGAAAGCCTTGAGCAATCTGGTCTAGTGGGAGGTGACCCTGTCCCTGGCAGGAGGGGTTGGGACTAGATGATCCTTCCAACCCTTAACATTCTAGGATTCTGTGATCTCTTGTGCCACAATTGCACCACAAACCTGTGCAGGTTTTCATAGGTGAGGGGTTATTGCCAGTCTCACACCTGTGGTTTATGTCCTTCTAGACACAAACTCTTCTCAGCCAGAAAGATAAACCATCTCCTCACAAGATATCTTGGAAATATACCAATGGATAAATAAATAACCAGTGGATAAATAAAAGCCTGTTGTCAAAGCAATAGGAGTGTTACCCATTTCTAAGAGAAACTACCATTTTCTTTGCACACAAGGCAACTTCAAACCATTAATCTTTCCTGCAATTCCACTGACTTTTGTTGTGCTTGATGGAGGACCTGGAGATACTTGCACAGACCCACCCACAAAAAAATGCAGAAAAAAATGCCATGGAATGCAATGCTATTTCACTCCCTCTGACCAAACATCACACTGTCCATTGTGATGAGCCCCACCTGGCTCCTGTGTCCCCATGTCTGCCGTGTTCTATCAGAACCCGCCACTGCTGTGATGCCACAGCCCCTGCCCGGCCACTCCTGACCCCTTCCCTCAGGGACAACAGCCCTCGCCTTCCTGCCAGGAAGGAGCTCAGGGATTAGTTGCATCAGTGCCCAAGGTTCCCCCACTGTGCCAGGTGGCTTTCCTTCTCTTTAGGGAAAAAAAAAATCAATGTGTCCTGCTTTATTAGCCAACCATTCTGACAGTCCCCTGTTCCTTCCATCAACATTTTGGCTTTTGAGCCTTATTTCTCTACTTGTCTTATGTCACATATAAGGCAAACGGGCTTTAGAGTATGACATTTTAGTTACAAAAACTCAGTCTTGCATTCAAAGTGGCTCTTGGGACATAACCCT